>JXCR01147086.1:0-28093 GCA_002079205.1 Phalaenopsis hybrid cultivar
TGATTTTTTTAAGAACCTAGAGCATAGACTCCAACTTTTTAGTGCCTAGGTGATAAAACCTAAAGCCTAGGCACCATCAATGCCAAAAAGAGATCAAAAGGCAGAGTGCTCAAAGCTTAATCTCCAACTTAGGCACAAAAACTTAAAGCCAAGGTGCCAACTGTTAAGTATATAGCTGCCATTACTATTTGGCTAAAATTTAAATTTTTTGAGGCAGAATGATGCTTGAATAATTAATGAATACTTAAGTGAAGGTACTAGACTATTTGTGGGTTGGAGAGTAAGTTGGAAATGCTTGAGAGTGTGCTAGTGGGTGTGTTATAGTGTGTGTGAAAGTTGCGAGGGAGTGAAAAGGATAATTAACAAAATTCTAGCAAAGTGGAGCAAGATAAATAACAAGAGGAAGTGAAGACATGGACTATGTTATTTCAAGAAAATTCTATTTTTGAATACCAAGTCAAAAGTTTTGTTCATTTCTCTTGTTAAATCTTACCATGCAAACTACTTTTACGATTGAAATGAAAATTTAGTGTTTTGTGTGATCAAATTATGTCAAGCAAGATTTTCTTTCATTCATGAATGAAGAGTGTGTGAAGCAAATAACTTGACTAAGGTTCTCATATGAATCTTGTGAAAGGATTCTTTATGATATTCTCCAACTTAAATATGTATTAAGTTGCAACCAAGCTTATATTTAAAAACAAATGTAGGAATATCAATATCTAATAAGTTTTTTTTTAGACATGGAGAGACCACAACTAAAGATTAGAAGAATGAACTTAATACCACTAACTTTAGAAATCTAACAGTTAAAAGAAGTCATTCAATTCCTTAAATCTATTTAAACATAAATATATAACCTTAGGATTATGAAAATTAGGTTTTTCATGATATTGAAAGAGGCTTTAAAATT
Organism: Phalaenopsis hybrid cultivar; assembly: GCA_002079205.1. Taxonomy (NCBI): domain Eukaryota; kingdom Viridiplantae; phylum Streptophyta; class Magnoliopsida; order Asparagales; family Orchidaceae; genus Phalaenopsis; species Phalaenopsis hybrid cultivar. The sequence goes on from JXCR01147086.1 coordinate 914, forward strand.
GAAACCATAACACACAATTCTATTTTATAAATTTAACATTTATAGAAGATTTGTGCTTTGAAAACTGTAAAAATAAAAAAAATATCAACCTAAAACTTCCTCATTTTGGAGTTGAAATTAAGATTTTCGATGCTTCTAGTTAATTTCAAGTAAGTATTCAACTTTGAATCCTGGTGATAATAATATTGTACACAATATTATATTTCTTACATGTCACATGCAATTGTGTTAGCCAGTGCAAAGTTGGGTTAATTTTTTTGTCGTTGTTGTAAGAAAATCAAGAAACAAAATTTGGTGAGTTGAATTTGATAATAGTAGGAAAATCCTTTTCTGGTTCAATAATTATTTTATGTGGTTTTTGTAAATTTATTATTCTTATACACTTTTTCTATTTTCTATATTGCAATCCATAGTACATTGATTACCATACCTTTTACTTTCTATAAGTTTTTCAAATTAGTTTAACAGCATCGCAGTGTTAGTGAATGCACTTTAGAGCCATAACCCTTTGTGTGCACTTTAATTATCTTGTTTTTACATGTATTTGAAATTCTTATTTACATGCTTTTCATTATGGTATTATTCTTTATTACTATATTAGTGAAAACTATTTGGTTTAGTTTTGTATGCATAGGTAAGAACACACATATTCATTATTATTTGAACATAAAATAGAAAAACTTATGAAAAAAAATTAGAAAATAGAAAAAAACCCAAAAAATGGTTATAAACATGGAAAATCCTAAAGAAGAACATGAACAGCTTATACCACTTAGGGTTTTTGCAAAGCCATTAAGATAAAGGATCCGCAAAAGTATTAATTTACGTACAACACAAGCAAAAACATTTGAGCATAATTTGAAAATTATTAAAACGATATAAAATAATCAATTTGGAGGTTCACTTCTAGAAGAGTAATCCTTAAATTGTCAATTCATTGGAAATTTGTGCAATATTTAGGAAAAATAGTGTCTTTGATGACACTATTCGACTTTGATTGTTCCTTTTTTTTCTTGAAAGGTAAATCATAACTTTGGCTAAAATCTTTTCATCTAGGATCTGTAACTACCTGGACTAATCTAGTTCGAAAATTCTTAGCCAAGTACATTCCACCATCAATGACTACCAACCGTAAAAATGATATAACCTTATTCACCTAATTAGATTGAAATTCAATCTACAAAGCTTGAAAGAGATTTAAAGACTTTTCAGGAGGTGCCCACATCATGCCCAACCTGAGTAGCTAGTTCATAATTTATATAACGAAATTGTGGATCTTTGAAGTCAATTATAAATGTTGCAATAGAGGGGACATTAATGTCTAAATCTTTTGATGAGACTTATAGTTTACTAGAAGAAAAGTAATCAACATACTCATTGCCCTTCAAAGCAAGTGAATCCAATTCAAACGTGAAGTCTAGCAATTTGATTAACAATTGAATGAATACTTCTTATTTAAGCACTTGCAATCCTAGTTAAAGAAATTACACTAATTTTAATAGCAAAAATAAACAAAATGCATGTCAAAATACTTGGGTTAGTAACTAACAAAATTATCGAGGCAATTGGAATGATCAATCTAATAATCTTACAAATCTGAGACATAGTAATTTTATGATTTCGCCTAAAATAGTCAATTTAAAGAAAAGAACCATTTATAAGACTTATTTTTACAAATAAAAAGTTAGATAAGAGTTAAGCTGTAATTATTAAAAATATTGATATACACATAAGGCAGTTAGCTAACTCAATGAGTCATAGATCCTAAGGAGCATTATCAAATAACATTGGGGGTGAATCGTAAAGATTAAAAAATAGAGCAATATAAAGTAGTCTAATTGAAGTGTAAAAAAGAGTTATGAAATTGGGTAGTGATGATAACAGATTAAAAGAACTAACTTTTATTTTTAATAAACAAATTTAACAACCTTTAGCTGTCTTAGAAATGAGAAACATATTATGAAATTTGTAGGACTCCCACCTCCTTTTATTTAGAGATTATTAAAATAAAAATTAGATTAATAGTTTTAAAAAAATCTAAAATGTGTTCAAGAACCTCACATTAATATACCCCTTACTGAGTCTCCTAAATAGATGCATAACTAATTTAAATTCATGAAAGAGCATAGGTGCTTTTATGTGACTTAGGAGCTCGTATAGATCTCATACTTTTATCCATTTTTAAGACAACCACTATTACCCTACCTAATAGTAGTTTGACTTACCCCAGGGGGTGATTGAGGATATTTCTGTTAGAGTTAGTAAATTCATATTCTCTATTAATTTTTTTCATTTTTGATATGGAGGAAGGTGTTGAAATCCTAATTATTTTTGGCAATTTTTTTATAAAAGTAGGGTGAATAATGATTTACAAAAGAAAGACATGGCTATTAGAGCACAACATCAAGATTTAATTTTTGACATTTATAATCTAATAACATCCTTATATATCCTTATAAGGTAGCTGTGTTGTAGAGTAGAAGTAGAAAAGTTGTAAGAGAGATTGAAAAAAAAATTAGATGTTAAGGAATTAAGAATTTTTTTAATCAAATGTTAAATTGGGATTATTGGGCTTCATAATGCACTTATGAACTTACTTTAGTTAATCAAGTTTAGCAACTACTAAGTTTAGAGGATGATAGGTATTGACTTGAATTGAGTGTGCTACGAATTATAGTCAAAGTCTTCTGCGTGAAGTAATTAGAGCAAGGTTAGATTTCCCATGTTTGGATGTATGATATTAGCTCCTCATTAACTTTTACTAAACTAATAGATATTTTTAACCTTCTTCCCTAACAAGTATTAAGTTGATTGCTTCTTTATTGACATTAAGATGGAGCAAAAAATCTTACTCTAGTTTAGAGATTTAAAGTACGGGTGGAAAAGATAAAATAGACTTCAAATGAGGAAATGTATTTTGTTGTTCTTAACTCTCAACTAAATATGTGGTACTTCTCAAGTTTTTAAGAAATGGCAAGCATATATCGCTTGACTTACTATTTTCTCCAAGCTCAACGTCGCGTCTGTATTTGAGCTAATCACAATAATGGTAACATTTGTTTTCAATTCAAAATTTTTAATTTTAATATTTAATAGTTTTGTTACAATATATTTATAAAGCCTTCACATTACTTTGAACAACCTGACACGCTTTCCACTCCAATTCTTAGGTTGCTTTTTGAGGCACAGCTTTATCATCGTGTTAGTTTGGCAGTTAGATGTGACGGCAAAAGAAAGGATGGTCAGTTCGCATGATTTGACTTAGGACATGGGAAGCTCAATTAACATAATTGGACGCGGATAAATCGTCGTGGCGTCTGCTGCCACATCACTTCAACAGATTCCGGAAATAGATATCGCCTGGACTTTTTATTTAAAATTTTTAATATTATTGAAAAAAATATGTATTTTAAGTGCGAAGGTGATGAAGCACGTGGGGACAAATACGGCCAAAATATTACTAGAGTCAAATTTTTTTCAAATACTATATTTCAATTTTATAGGAAGAATCTTCCACATTTTGGCTTGGCGGCAAAGCTCAATAAAAAATATTAACAAAATTGTTCAAATGAAGGTTCCCTGTCTCGGAGTTGTAAACTCGCCTTTTGGTCAATCGATTCACACTTATTGATTTAAGTATAGTTTAAACCAAAAAGTGTGAATCTATTGATCGAAAGGGCAGGTTACAAATCGGAACCCCCAAAAGGTCCCCATTCAAAAGAAAGAAGGAAGGGGGCGGGGGGAGAGAGAGAGAGAGAGAGAGAGTTTACACACACACAACCACAAGCTCCAGCAGATTGAGGAAGTCAGGGAGGGCTCACACCATTCACCAGGAACCACCAAATTAAGGGAGTCCAATTCAACTAGGAGATGTGACCACTGCTGCAAAATAGCAAGTTTAGGAGCCCATAACACAGCAACTGCTTCAGCCTCGAAAGCATCCTCCACAACAACAGGAGACTGATAAAAGAGCAAGCAGTTACCTGACTTATCTCTGAATACACCACCTACTCTAGCATCAAAGGCTGAGAAGCTCCCATCAGTGTTGGCTTTAATCCAACGATTCACAGGCTTCTTCCAAAAGATGTGTAATTGACTAATTGGAGGTGTGGTGAATACTGCATATATTGGGGAATTGTTTTAGTTTGATGAGTTCAACCAGAAAGGACTTGCGGTTGATGACCACATGTTGCATAGAACCAGTAGCGCCCTTAAACCTTTTTTGGTTTCTAACAATCCAGACGAACCGTGCCAAAATGCAAGGTAAAGCACCCAACCTGGCCTTATACCAGTCCAAACAGCAGGTTTCAAAGTAAGCCAATCCAAGAGAAGAATGTTGATACCAGTCATCCTAATGACCTCAGTCCAAACACCTTGTGCAAACCGACAGGCGAACAACAGGTGATCAATAGATTCTTCAACTTCATTACACAGGCTACACCATGAAGGCCCCTCAACCCCTTTAGCTTAAGAATGTCATTAGTTGGCAGCAAGTAAAAAAAGAGTCTCCAGCAGAAAAGTGACATTGATGGGGCAAGGTATTTATTCCAAATACCTCACCACAATGGACATCAATCCAACTATAATATTTTTCTTAAATAACTTTATTAATGCTCTGATCTTTTCATGCCTTAACAATGAGCTTGTCTGGTCGAGTAATATCAAACTGAATTTTGTAAATTTTAGTGACATGTTCTTGCTCCAATAGCAAATTTAGCTATATAGTTGACCAGTTGTTATCCACCAGCAATCAGACACCTTCAAATCAAGGTTAATATTAGTGAGTACATCGGATTGCAACCTAGCATCCAAGCACTAATTATCTAACCAGAAGCTAATGTTACCATTTCCCAGTTCCCAAATTAAAAGCTCTTCAAATTGGCTCCTGATCTTTAACAAGTTGACCCAAGTTTTAGAAACCAAAATTTCCTGTGGATAATGATGGGCTGTGACTCCCTGCAGTATTTACACAACATATAATTTGCTCAAAGAGAGACTTGTTGCCTAAATTTAATCCGTAGCTTTTAGAAGTTGATGTTGTGCAACTGTTGGAGCCCTTTAAAGCTAAGTCCCCCACACATGGTGGGTTTACCACCCTTATACCAGCTAGCCCAGTGAAGTTGCTTCGTTTAACCGACGCATAATGATTCACAACAAGTTTTAACATTCCAATTTTCCAGATTGAATATGTAAATTAAGTACGAAGTAATGAATAATCACAAGTACAAAATAAGGAAAATTTCAAACAATTTTAATCCTCCACATGATCATTTCTTATTGCAAGGAGAAAGATAAATAAAACTACTCAAACTTCATGGGGTTTACACAAGAAAACATGATTTATATTAAAATTCAATTTTACACAATAAAACATAATTCAAACAAAAATACAAAGTAATTATCTCAGAATCCTCCCTAAGCAAATCTTGAAGTTCCTTTTAAGTATTTTTAAAACTTTTCTTACTCACTCACACCAATGGACTTAACTCAAGAGACACTCTTAGACACACACTCCTCACACAACAGCATCCCCTCTCACAACAACCACAAACCTGCTCCCCCACACACACATTTTTATCTTGCAAATCTCTCTTTTAATATAATTCTCCAAATCTTTAAGAGTCACTTCACATGAACTTTCAAAGTCATAAAAATATATTACATATTAGCAAGTACTGATTCTGGTGCCTAGGTGCCCAACTGTGGCACCTATGCCCCAACCTTCTACGAGCCCAATATAACTTCCTGGTGCAAAGGATCCAGATCTTGGTTCCATGGTGCCAGGCTCTCTGTTTCACGTACGGGTTCTGGCTAGGTGGCAATTTACTTTGTGCTCCTTTGCTCCATTTGACCCCATGTTGTTCTGTTTTCATTTCTTTTTCTCCAAAACTCTATCTCTTGTAATTGAAACAGAAAATAAACAAAATACCTTCCATTAAAGTGGAATATCATAAAAATGAGCATAAAATGTATATATAAATGTAGCACATTTTTAGGCATGTCAATCTCTTCTTGAATTTTGTTTTTTATGGATGACATCATATTTTCTTCTATATTTCATACAGGCATGGTAGTAGCTGATGTTTTTATCCCCTTCCATAAATCTGGTAACAACTGCCTTCTACTTTAAGAACTCCTCCTTCCATGCAGTAACTATAAGGATCTTTTCATTGGCTTCAAGAAGAGTGTTTTCCCAAATTTATCCCAGAATTGCAGCTTTCTCTAGTAAAATCACCTCTTTCTCAGCCTGTTCAACCTTCTAGAAAATGTCCCCAATAGAATTCCAGATCTACATATTAAGAGCCTCACCAATCTTTTTCTATAACTCTCAAAGATTAACTCAGGGATGTTGATGATAAATATATTTCCAATGGTGCTGGATAAGATTGAGAAACTCAAGATGTGCACACCACATATTTGTATCTAAATGAATATTTACTAGTTGGAAGGGAGCCAATAATAGAAATTAGGACTTGTTTGTGGTCAGATCTATCCATGCTTATGTGGGTAACAGTTGCATGAAGAAAATTGAGCTGCCATTAATTATTCACCAAAATTTTATCAAGCCTTTCTCATATATGACCCCTCCTCCAAGTGTATTCAGGACCATGGAAGCTCAAATCAACAAGGCCAACTTGGATAATGTTATCATTGAAGATGGACACTAGATTAGGTGGACTGCCTCCTAACTTTTCAGTTAAGGAAGCAAGGCAGTTAAAACTACCCCCACTACCCATCAGAATTCTTAATCTTGCTGATTAAGAGAAGTGCTTCCCAAAAGACAGTTCTATCAATTTTAAAACAACCAACATAGATAAAAGTCGCATAACCTGTGTTGCTCTCAATACAAAAGAAGAAATGAACAAATTGAGGGTTATAAATAAGGATAAAATAGGTTAACTCCTTCCTACATAAAACCTAGATCTTATTACTAGAATTAGTAAAATGGTTGAAACCATGAAACTTTTTGAGGATTTTTCGGGGGTGCTTATGGACCATGGGTTCAATCATAATAATGCAAGATAACCTATGCTTCTTATTAAGATGTTGAAGTCTCCAAATTTAGCTTAGACAGAGAGTCCCTTCTATTAGTATAAGAAGTACCGCAGTTGTAATGCAGTTGTCATCTTGCAGATTCCTGAGTTCTACAAGCTCTTTTTTCATCTTTCTAGCTTTTTGAATTTGCTAGTCTATCTTCAACAACTACTGCATGTCATCCACACTAGCAGTCCTTCTTGATGAATTAGAAGAGGAAAAAACATTCATCTTTGCTAAAAGCACATGGGTCTCACATCATTGGCCAAGGGACACTAAAGACCTAGAATTGCTCTAAATGCAAGCGCAATTGGAATACATGATTCTCTTTCGGGCAAGCAAGGAACATTCTCTAGTGTTTCTACGAACTCCTCCACAAGAGTGATTGTGGTAAACTCAGGCAAAGGCATATGTGGAGGAGGTGGATAAGCAACAGACTCTAATGATCCCGAGAAAATATAGTTGTGTAAAATTTATAAAGTTGACTCTATTTTACAATGGTGCCAAAACTTGATGTAGTATTTTATAAATAGTAATGTTAAGCACTTAATGTTTGGATTCTACGAAAGTATACGTATCATTATCAAGTAATATAAGACTTTCTATTCAAGTTCAAAATATTTATCCCCAGGGGAAGGTTTAAATTTGAAGTGATAAATTAACAAGGAAATTCACAGAAATAAAATAAAATTACTAGCACTAATTTTGCATGTTTGAGATACTACCAGAACTAAATTATTAACTACTAATAGAATTTAAATGCAATGTTTATGTGATGAAGTTTTCTAATATTAAAAAGCATCATTCCGACTACAATTAGTTTTTGGTTAAATGAGATGAAATAAATGATTTAAATTTATATTGTGCCAAATAGGAGCAATTTTAATTCTCTACCCTGATTCAGTGTTATAGAAAATCATTGATTATTTGTGCCAAATAGGAGCAATTTTAATTCTCTACCCTAATTCAGTGTTATAGAAAATCATTGGGCTATTCTTAGGTTTAGTCCCTAAATCTATGGCTAGGCTAGAAGGATATTGTCTTCCACTCCAGAGCTCCCACTTTGCTTCCTCTGAATGCTAACTCTCGCTTTAGTTCTTAAACACTAAGATCGAATTGGGGATGGTAGTCTGTCACCCTAAAAATCTCCAATTCTACACCCAACAATGTATTCTTTTCCTATTTATTTGCACTTAATTCCATGAACAAAATACTCTTTCATGGAATTAAATGTGATTCTTACTCTGTTACAGAACTCATACTCCATTTCTCGGATCATATGTTTCACAACATATTTTAACAATTCAATTGGTCAGATTTAAAAACTAAATTAAGTTCGGAGTTGAAAAATCATCACAATTTATTTTATATTTTAATTATGCCACATTGAAAAGTAAATTAAATTCGGAGTTGAAAAATCATCACAATTTATTTTATATTTTAATATTGGCACATCACTCAGAGCATGACATTTAGGTACAACAACAGCTTCAATCCATTTGGACATATAATCAACAACAAGTAATATATATAAGTTTCCAAATACAACAGCTTCAATCCATTTAGACATATAATCAACAACAAGTAATATATATAAGTTTCCAAATGAAGGATTCAATCCATTTGGACATATAATCAACAACAAGTAATATATATAAATTCTCAAATGAAGGCACACACATCAAAAATTTCAACTTCTAATATGTAATTTAGAGGCATTTCATTTCTTCTAGAAATATTTCCTACACACTGTGCATGTTTTAATATATTTATTAACATCTCTAAAAAGAGTAGGACAATAAAATTCATCTTGCAAAATTTTATATGCTGTTCTATTTGTTTTAAAATGTCCTTCAAATTCAGAATCATGACATATTTCAATTATTTGTTGAGTTTGCACATTATTTCAAATGGTTTCTCCCAAACATGTGGGACTATTACAGGTGCAGCGATTAATTTTTCTTTCATAAATTCAAATGCTTTTATGCATTCCTAGTTAAAATAAAATTTTGTATATTTTACTAAAATTTGGCATAATGGCTTAGATATTTTTGAAAATTTTTTTTATATAACGCCTGTAGAAATCAGCATGTCCTAGAAAACTTCTTACCCCTCTAACTGTAGTAGGAGGTGGTAATTTTTCAATAACTTGAATTTTTTCATGATCTACTTCCATGTCATTTTCAAAAATTTTATGCACAAGTAGAATTCCTCTTGCAACCATAAATTGACATTTTTCCTAATTCAGTACTCGGTTTATTTTTTCACATAATTCCGTAACTTTTTCTAAAATATTTAAACATAATTCAAATGAAGTCCCAAATATAGAGAAATCAACCATAAATATTTCCATTCTGTGTTCAATCATATTAATAAAAATAGACATCATACATCTTGAAACGTCACAGATGCATCACATAGTCCAAAAGAAATTCTTCAAAAAGCAAATATTCTACAAGGGCTTGTAAATGTTGTTTTCTCTTGATCCTTAGGAGCAATTGGAAGATAATTGGTACATTCACCTAAAAAACAGTAATATTTGTTTCCAGCCAATCTATCCAACATTTAGTCCAAAAAGGGTAAATGAAAGTGATCTTTCCTGGTGGCCATATTTAATTTTCTATAATCTATACAAATTTGCCAACCAGTAACTTTTCTTATTGGAATTAATTCATTTCTCTCATTTACTTCAACAGTCACTCCTCATTTCCTTGGAACATAGCGAATTGGGCTCACCCAAGCACTGTATAAAATGGAATACATAATTTCAGCATCTAACCCTTTTAGATTTATTTTTTAATAACTTCTTCCATTATTGGGTTAAATCTCCTTTGAGGATCAGCTTTAGGTTTGTATTGATCATCTAATAGAATTTTTTTGCATTCAAATAGAATGACTAATTCCTTTAATATCTGCTAAAGTCCATCCAAAAGCCTTTTTATATTTTTTCAACATTTCTATTAATTTTTGTTCTTGAATTTCAATTAACTCAGAAGGTTCAATAACAGACACTGTAGATGAATCTCCTAAAAACACATATTTTAAATGTGCGGGTAGTACTTTCAGTCCAAGTTTAGGTGTTTAAATACTTGAAGGAATAAGTTTTTTATTATTGTTTTCCAACAAATCTAAAGTTTCAAATTTGTCCTGAATATAATCTAACTTCTCTTCTTTTATTCCATTCTCATTCTCACTAAGTTATTCTTTCCTTAATTTATCTTCAAACACTTTCTTAAATTGCTCATTAATTAGATAATCAGTAACTTCCATCGTAAAACATTCATTATCTTTTCCTATTGCACGATATTTCATAGCTTTTGCAATATTAAATGTTACTTCTTGATCATTAAATCTCATTATTAATTTTCCTTTTTGGACATCTATCACAGCTCTCCTTGTTGCAAGAAACGGTATCTCCAAAATAATAGGAATCTCTTTATCTTCCTCCAAATATAATACTATAGAGTCTACATGAAAAATAAATTTATCCACTTTTACTAATACATCCTCTATAACTCCTTTAGGATAAGTTATTCATTGATCAGCTAACTGAAGAGTTACAGTAGTAGGGGAAATCTCTCCTAAATCTAAATGTTTAAAAATTGATAGATGCATAAGATTGATAAACACTCCTAAATCACATAAGGTTTTTCCAAAAAACTTTTCACCAATTGCACAATGTATAATAAAACTACGAGGATATTTTAACTTTTGAGGAAGCTTTTTCTGAATAATAGAGCTACACTCTTCACTCAGTGGAACAATCTCATGATCTACAAACTTCTATATCTTTCATAAATTTCACATAACTTGGCATTTGTTCCAAAGCCTCAATTAAGGAATGTTTATTGTTAACTTTTTAAGGATTTCCAAAAATTTTGTAATTTTTTTGTCTTTATTCTTCTACTTCAATCACTAAGGAAACAGAGGTAGTGGTTTTTCTAAGGAAACTTGCATTTGTTCATTTTCATTGTGGTCACTCTCAATCTCTTCCTTCTCCTCATCAACTTCAGTTTCTCTTTGGATTCTTGTTTCAACTTCTTTTTCACTTCATAATTGAATAGCTTTAATTTGTTCCTTATTTTGATATTTTGGATTAACTTCCACACTACTCAAAAGATTTCCTAAAATTCTGTTACTAAGTACAGTAGCAATATGTCCTAATTGATTTTCAATATTTCTAATAGTAGCCCCTTGAATTTGTATTTGGTTTCTCATATTCAACATTACTTCTTCCATCGTCAACTTCTTCTCCTTAACTTGTGGGTTAGTGATACACCTAAAATATTTAGTGTTTTTAGACACATTTTTATACCTATTTTTGAGATATTATGCTTTAATGGAAGGTATTTTTGTGTTTTTCTTGCAAATACAAGTAAAAATGGAAACAATGCTTAAAGGAATAAAAAAGATTAAATTTTGATCAAAAAGGTGAAAAATTGTGCAAATAAGTTTTGGCTCCTAAGCGCAGATCCGACACTTAAGCGCTGGTTAAATAGAGAAAGCCACGCTTAAGTGTCGAGACCCCACGCTTAAGCGCTAGTGGCAGTTATTAGACGAGTAAAATTGGTTTTCACGAATTTCAAAGAGGTTTTTGAGGTACCCATTGGCTCAATAGGTGGTTGTAACCACCATGGACAAAAATTATCATGAAAGGATGCGTCTCTTGGGCAAATACATTGAATCAAGACACATTTTGAAGAGATCCCAAGGCACCTCTTGGAAAACTATAAAATAAAGAAGAGAGGACTTAGAAAAGGGTCCTGAAAATATTGGCAAGTTTTGAAAGTTCTTTTTTAGAGAGATAGTTCGGAGAGATTTTCAGGAACTACTTCTTATTTACTTTATCCTTTTTTACTTTGTTTTGAATGATTGTAAAAGAGAAGAGATTCAAAGGAACTTCAAGAGTTTGGTGGAGGACCTGAGATAAGTTCTTATCTTTTTATTTTAGACTACTTTTGGTTTTAATTAAGACTTGTTGTTGGTTTGACAATGATTTCTTCTTTTAAACTAAAGAGTGGTTTTGTTTTCTCCATGGATTCTGAGTAGTTTTCTTTATCTTTCTTCTTAAAATGATAAGTAATTAAGTTTTGCATGGAAGTTATGAAGAGTATTGATCTTTAATGTCGGAAGAAGTTGTGATGATTTAAATCCATGCACTTCATTTACTTCTTGATTTGGCCAATTCAGATGTAAAAATATTTTGTGAGAACATGTAGGAGCCGGACTGGTATTGTCTCAGTCAACAATTACAAAGAATTACATGAGGTTGTATGAATGAGAATGTAATTCATATGATTGATTGCAAATAAATAGGGAAATATTCATTGATGGGTGTAGAGTTAGAGGACTTTAAAGTGATAGGTTAAAGCCTCCAACATGGTTTATTATTTTAGGTTATGATACGAGAAGGTTAGTCCCCAGGTGGAGGAAATTGAGAGAACTCTAGAGTGAGAGCTAACTATTCAAACTTTAAATTAGCCAATGTTCTTTATAGCATCTCTAGTAAGGGTAAGGAATATTATTGCTCCTATTTGGCACAACAAAATTTGCATACTTCCACAACAAAATTCCTATACTTATTACTTATTCGTGATTAAAAGAAAGATATTTTCATATTAAATACTTTTTTCTACAAAAACGTTAGTTATCTTTTTATTGTTTCATTAAAATATCAAAAATACCAAAAAAATTTTAATTTTAAATTCTTGCAAAAATCATTTTTAGTTTAAGTAATTATCTTTTTAAAAATATTAAAAAGTGCACTTGTTTTTAGTTTAAGTAATTATCTTTTTAAAAATAGAAAAACTTTCTAAAAAGTGCATATTGCATAATCTTCTCTGTGGGTTCGGTATTCAGGTCTTAATAAAAAGTCTTATGTTACTTGATAATGATACATTAACATGTGTAGTATCCCAATATAAATATATATAAATTGAAAAGTTATATTATTATTTTTCTTCATAATCAAGTTTTGGTTCTGTTACAAAATAAGGAAGTATAAGTGAAAAATACCATCAGAACTATTGTTATACTATGCATAAGCATTAAGTATCCAGGGATGAAGTTTTNCATGGAAGTTATGAGGAGTATTGATCTTTAATGTCGGAAGAAGTTGTGATGATTTAAATCCATGCACTTCATTTACTTCTTGATTTGGCCAATTCAGATGTTAAAGAATTTGTTGTGAGAACATGTAAGAGCCGGACTGGTATCGTCTCAGTCAACAATTACAAAGAATTACATGAGGTTGTATGAATGAGAATGTAATTCATATGATTGATTGCAAATAAATAGGGAAATATTCATTGATGGGTGTAGAGTTAGAGGACTTTAAAGTGATAGGTTAAAGCCTCCAACATGGTTTATTATTTTAGGTTATGATACGAGAAGGTTAGTCCCCAGGTGGAGGAAATCGAGAGAACTCTAGAGTGAGAGCTAGTTATTCAAACTTTAAATTAGCCAATGTTCTTTATAGCATCTCTAGTAAGGGTAAGGAATATTATTGCTCCTATTTGGCACAACAAAATTTGCATACTTCCACAACAAAATTCCTATACTTATTACTTATTCATGATTAGAAGAAAGATATTTTCATATTAAATACTTTTTTTCTACAAAAACGTTAGTTATCTTTTTACTGTTTCATTAAAATATCAAAAATACCAAAAAAAATTTTAATTTTAAATTCTTGCAAAAATCATTTTTAGTTTAAGTAATTATCTTTTTAAAAATAGAAAAACTTTTTAAAAAGTGCATATTGCATAATCTTCCCTGTGGGTTCGATATTCATGTCTTAATCAAAAAGTCTTATGTTACTTGATAATGATACATTAACATCCGTAGTATCCCAATATAAATATATATAAATTGAAAAGTTAAATTATTATTTTTCTTCATAATAAAGTTTTGGTTTTATTACAAAATAAGAAAATATAAGTGAAAAATACCATCAGAACTATTGTTATACTATGCATAAGCATTAAGTATCCAGGGATGAAGTTTTTGGCGCCGTTGTCGGGGAAAAAAACTAAGTAAATTTCTATATTTAGAAAGTCTTATTTAAACTTTAAATATTATATCTTATTTTGTATGTTTTATTTTATTTTATTTCATGTTATGTTAGTGTATGCGTAGTTCAGGTTCTGAATGACTAATGCCCTACGATTCTGAATTAGAAAGAACTATTAAAAAATCAAAAAAACCAAAAAAAATTAAAAATCTTGAAAAATCCAAAAAAATTACAGAAATGGAAAACCAAAATAATCATAAAAAATTATAGAAATGGCAGACCAAAATAATCAAAATGCTGAAATTCATCAAGAGTTTAGACGAGAGATTATGCCAACCCTACTGTAGATGCACTTCATTGTAGTATTCAAAAACCTACGGTTGTGGCTAATTCCTTTGAGCTTAAACCTACTATTATCCAAATGGTATCAAATAATTAGTTTGGAGGATCACCAACTGAAGATCCAAATTTACATCTTACCAANGGAGTTTAGACCTTCGAGAGATTATGCCAACCCTACTGTAAATGAACTTCATTGTAGTATTCAAAAACCTACGGTTGTGGCTAATTCCTTTGAGCTTAAACCTGCTATTATCCAAATGGTATCAAATAATCAGTTTGGAGGATCACCAACTGAAGATCCANGTACTCAAAAGATTTCCTAAAATTCTGTTACTAAGTACAGTAGCAGTATGTCCTAATTGATTTTCAATATTTCTAATAGTAGCCCCTTGAATTTGTATTTGGTTTCCCATATTCAACATTACTTCTTCCATCGTCAACTTCTTCTCCTTAACTTGTGGGTTAGTGATACACCTAAAATATATAGTGTTTTTAGACACATTTTTATACCTATTTTTGAGATATTATATTTTGATATACACCTAAAATATAGTATTTTTAGACAATACACCTAAAATATATAGTATTTTTAGACACATTTTTATACCTATTTTTGAGATATTGTGCTTTAATGGAAAATTTTTGTGTTTTTCTTGCAGATACAAGTAAAAATGGAAACAATGCTTAAAAGAATAAAAAAGATCAAATTTTGATCAAAAAGGTGAAAAATTGTGCAAAAGAGTTTTGGCTCCTAAGCGCAGATCCGACACTTAAGCGCAGGTTAAACAGAGAAAGCCACGCTTAAGTGTCGAGACCCCATGCTTAAGCACTAGTGGCAGTTATTAGACGAGTAAAATCAGTTTTCACGAATTTCAAAGAGGTTTTTGAGGTACCCATTGGCTCAATAGGTGGTTGTAACCACCAAGGATGAAAATTATCATGAAAGGATGCGTCTCTTAGGCAAATACATTGAATCAAGACACATTTTGAAGAGATCCCAATGCTCCTCTTGGAAAACTATAAAAGAAAGAAGAGAGGACTTAGAAAAAGGTCTTGAAAATATTGGCAAGTTTTGAAAGTTCTTTCTTAGAGAGTTAGTTCGGAGAGATTTTTAGGAACTACTTCTTATTTACTTTATCCTTTTTTACTTTGTTCTGAATGATTGTAAAAGAGAAGAGATTCAAAGGAACTTCAAGAGTTTGGTGGAGGACTTGAGATAAGTTCTTATCTTTTTATTTTAGACTACTTTTGGTTTTAATTAAGACTTGTTGTTGGTTTGACAATGATTTCTTCTTTTAAACTAAAGAGTGGTTTTGTTTTCTCCATGGATTCTGAGTAGTTTTCTTTATCTTTCTTCTTAAAATGATAAGTAATTAAGTTTTGCATGGAAGTTATGAAGAGTATTGATCTTTAATGTCGGAAGAAGTTGTGATGATTTAAATCCATGCACTTCATTTACTTCTTGATTTGGCCAATTCAGATGTAAAAATATTTTGTGAGAACATGTAGGAGCCGGACTGGTATTGTCTCAGTCAACAATTACAAAGAATTACATGAGGTTGTATGAATGAGAATGTAATTCATATGATTGATTGCAAATAAATAGGGAAATATTCATTGATGGGTGTAGAGTTAGAGGACTTTAAAGTGATAGGTTAAAGCCTCCAACATGGTTTATTATTTTAGGTTATGATACGAGAAGGTTAGTCCCCAGGTGGAGGAAATCGAGAGAACTCTAGAGTGAGAGCTAGTTATTCAAACTTTAAATTAGCCAATGTTCTTTATAGCATCTCTAGTAAGGGTAAGGAATATTATTGCTCCTATTTGGCACAACAAAATTTGCATACTTCCACAACAAAATTCCTATACTTATTACTTATTCATGATTAGAAGAAAGATATTTTCATATTAAATACTTTTTTTCTACAAAAACGTTAGTTATCTTTTTACTGTTTCATTAAAATATCAAAAATACCAAAAAAAATTTTAATTTTAAATTCTTGCAAAAATCATTTTTAGTTTAAGTAATTATCTTTTTAAAAATAGAAAAACTTTTTAAAAAGTGCATATTGCATAATCTTCCCTGTGGGTTCGATATTCATGTCTTAATCAAAAAGTCTTATGTTACTTGATAATGATACATTAACATCCGTAGTATCCCAATATAAATATATATAAATTGAAAAGTTAAATTATTATTTTTCTTCATAATAAAGTTTTGGTTTTATTACAAAATAAGAAAATATAAGTGAAAAATACCATCAGAACTATTGTTATACTATGCATAAGCATTAAGTATCCAGGGATGAAGTTTTTGGCGCCGTTGTCGGGGAAAAAAACTAAGTAAATTTCTATATTTAGAAAGTCTTATTTAAACTTTAAATATTATATCTTATTTTGTATGTTTTATTTTATTTTATTTTATTTTATGTTAGTGTATGCGTAGTTCAGGTTTTGAATGACTAATGCCCTACGATTCTGAATTAGAAAGAACTATTAAAAAATCAAAAAAACCAAAAAAAATTAAAAATCTTGAAAAATCCAAAAAAATTACAGAAATGGAAAACCAAAATAATCAAAATGCTAAAATTCATCAGGAGTTTAGACCTTCGAGAGATTATGCCAACCCTACTGTAAATGAACTTCATTGTAGTATTCAAAAACCTACGGTTGTGGCTAATTCCTTTGAGCTTAAACCTGCTATTATCCAAATGGTATCAAATAATCAGTTTGGAGGATCACCAACTGAAGATCCAAATTTACATCTTACCAATTTTCTAGAATTGTTTGCTACATTTAAATACGATGGTGTTTCAGATGATGTCATAATACTTAGGTTATTTCCTTTCTCAATGAGGGATAAAGCTAAGATGTGATTGAATTCATTAGCACATGGATATATCAGAACTTGGGGTGAGTTAGCACAAAAGTCCTTTCTAAATATTTTCTACCATCAACAACTGCGAAGCTTGGAAATGATATTACATATTTTAATCTGTTTGAAGGGGAATCTATTTATGAAGCATTAGAATGATTTAAAGAACACTTAAGAAAGTGTCTACACGATGCTATACTAGATTGGTTAATAATTTAAACCTTTTATAATGGATTAATTGGTTCTCTTATATCTATTGTTGATGTTGGTGGTGGTGGTTTAATGATGTCAAAACTATTTCATGATACTTATGCTTTAATTGAAGAGATGGCTACCAATAATTTTCAATGGCCTTCTGAGAGAGTGAATCAAAAGAAAGTAGCCAATATTCATGAAACTGATGCATTTGCTATGTTAGCAAATCAAGTTGTTGCAATTTCAAGGAAGTTAGACCAATTTGGAATGAATTTTTCTCAACCAATTTCCATGATTGAAGAGAATTCAATAGGCCAAATGGTAGATTCTCAAACATCATTAGGAACTTTGAATGTCATAAATAATAAGCAAAATAACCCATATTCCAATTATTATAACCCAGGTTGGAAGAACCATCCCAACTTTAACTGGAATAACAATTCGGGTGGTAATAATAAAAAATGGAGGAACAACCAAGTAAACCCATTGGGAAACTATAACAACCAAGGGAATAATTATTATAGATCTACTTATCCTCTAGGAATCAATAATAATACACTATTTAAGGATAAGAAGTTGTGTTACAAATGGGTAATCAGTTACAGAGTCAAGGAGCTATAATTAGATATATTAAGAATCAACTTGGGCAAATCGCAAGTTCATAAAGTAATAGATCCCAATGAACACTTCCTAGTAATACTGAATCAAATCCAAAAGACCAGATTAAAGAACAAGTTAAATGCATACAACTTAGAAGTAGAAGAGAGTTGGAAGGTAGGGTTCAAAAAGAGATTGAAGTAGGGAGAGAAGAATTGAAGAATCAAAAGAGGACGCTCTGAAAGATTCTAAAAGCTTTATTTTTCTGCCAAAAATTGATTTAGAAAAAGCACCACCTCCATTTCCTCAGAGACTTCAACAACAAAAGTTGGATAAGCAATTTTCAAAATTTTTGGAAATATTTAAGAAACTTACAATCAATATTCCATTTGCTGAAGCCTTAGAACAAATGCCAAATTATGTAAAGTTTACAAAGGATATTCTCAAAAGAAAAAGGAACTTTGAAGATAATGAGACTGTTGCACTTAGTGAGGAGTGTAGTGCTATAATTCAGAATAAACTTCCCAAAATGATTAAAGATCCTGGTAGCTTTATAATTGCATGTGCAATAGGAGACAAATTTAATGGGAAAGCTTTATGTGATTTAGGTGCAAGCATTAACCTTTTGCCATTATCAATATTTAAAAGATTGGGATTAGGAGAAACAACCCCTACTACTGTAACTCTGCAGTTAGCAGATTGTTTAATAACCTATCCTAAAGGAGTTATAGAAGATGTCCTAGTGAAAGTGGATCAATCTATCTTTCATGTTGATTTCATTGTGCTAGATATGGAGGAAGATAAAGAGATGCCTATCATTTTAGGGACTCCTTTCCTAGCCATAGGAAGAGCAATGATAGATGTGCAGAAAAGGGAATTAACAATTTACGTCAATGATCAAATTGTTACTTTTAACATTTCAAAATCAATGAAATACCCTGCAAAAGGTAAAGAAGATGAATGTTATAGTATGGATATTATAAGATATCTGAGTGAATGTCATTTCAAGACTAATTATGAAGAAAAATTTGAAGAAAAAGATTTTGAACACGAACAAAAAGAGGAATTAGATCAATGTGTAAACCTTTTTAAGGAAGATTCAAGTTATGTTCTAGAAAGTTTTGAAATTTTGGACACGATAGACAAAGACAAATCATTTTGTCCATCTATTGAAAAACCTTCACAACTTGAGTTAAAATTACTTCCTGAACATTTAAAATATGCCTTTTTAAGAGATTCCTCTACTTTACCTATTATAATTTTTTCAAAGTAAACAAAGGAAGAAGAAGAAAATCTGATGGAAATTCTAAAAAATGTTAAGAAAGCCTTCGGATTGACAATTGTTGATATTAAAGGAATTAGTCCTTCAATTTGTATGCATAGAATTAATCTGGAAGAAAACTACAAACCTCGAGCTGATCCACAAAGGAGATTAAATCTTGTTATGAAAGAGGTTGTTAAGAAAAAAATTTTATAGTGGTTAGATACTGGAATTATCTACCCTATTTCAGATGGTGCATAGGTTAGTCCAATTCACTATGTTCTTAAGAAAGGAGGAGTAACTGTAACTGTGAATGAGCAGAATGAGTTAATACCTACTAGACAAGTTAGAGGGTGGCGAATATGCATTGATTATAAAAAAATAAATCTTGCCACTAGAAAAGATCAGTTTCCACTACCCTTTCTAGATCAAATGCTGGATAGACTAGATGGGCATAAATACTTTAGTTTTCTGGATGGATATACCAGTTATCACCAAATTCAAATATCTCCCGAGGATCAAGAGAAAATAATATTTATTAGTTCTTATGGTACTTTTGCTTTTAGAAGAATGCTCTTTGGTTTATGTAATGCCCCTACTATATTTCAAAAATGTATGATGGTAATTTTTTGTGATTTAATTGAAAAAGGGATTGAAGTCTTTATGGATGAATTTTCAGTGATTTGCAACTTCATTTGAATTATGTTTAAAACATTTATCTAAAGTTCTTAAGCACTGTGAAGAAACAAATTTAGTCCTTAATTGGAAAAAATGTCAATTTATGGTAGCAGGAAGAATTGTATTAGGTCATCAAATATCAGAAAATGGTATGGAAGTAGATCCTGCTAAAATTCAAGTGATCACTAATTTACCTTATCCAACAAATGTAAGGAAAATTAGGAGTATTTTAGGACATGTTGGATTCTACAGGCGATATTTTAAGGACTTTTCTAAGATTGCTAAGCTTTTATGCTATTTACTGGAGAAAGTTGCAATTTTCAATTTTGATGAGAAATGCCCAAAAGCTTTCAAGTTATTAAAAGAAAAATTAATCACTGCACCAATTATAGCTTCACCAAATTGGGAAAAACCTTTTGAACTTATCTATGATGCAAGTGATTATGTTATTGGAGCTGTTTTAGGACAAAGATATGATAAAATTTTCAAAGTTATTTACTATTCTAGTAAAACTCTTAATAAAACACAAATTAATTATACAACAACTGAAAAAGTGTTACTAGAAACAGTATATGCCTTTAATAAATTTAGATCATATTTGATTGGAACTCATTTTATAGTGCATACAGATCATTCTACTATTAAGTACTTAATGAAAAAGAAGGATACTAAGCCGAGACTTATAAGATGGATCTTCTTTTACATGAATTTGATTTTGAAATAGTAGATCAGAAGGGAACTGAAAATCAAATTGTTGATCATTTTTCTAGGCTTGAATTAGAAAAAGCACTCTGTTTTGAAAAATAAATTAATGAACATTTTCCAGATGAAAATTTGTTCACTGTAAATGAGTGGCGTGTTTCGTGGTATGCCGATATTATAAACTATATTGTTAGTGATCTTAAACCTTATGGAATGACATACCAACAAATGAAGAAATTTATTTTTGAAGCTAAAACTTATTTTTGGGATGACCCATATTTATATAAACAAGGAAAGGATCTGATCATTTGAAAATGTGTACCATTAGAAGAAACTTATGAAATTATCCAAAAACGTCATAATTCTAATTTTGGCCAATTTGGTGTTGATAAAACAACATACAAAATTCTACAATAAAGATTTTATTGGCCTATAATTTTTAGAGATATTAATCTATATATCAAAACTTGTGATATATGTAAAAGAGTAGGCAATATTTCTAGAAGAAATGAGATGCCCCTCAATTATATGCTAAAAGTTGAAATATTTGATGTTTGGGGATTAGATTTCATGGGACCATTTAAACCATCTTTCAGAAATTTATATATTCTGTTAGCAGTGGACTATGTATCCAAATGGATAAAAGCTATTTCTTTACCTCGATGTGATGCTCAAACTGTTGCAAAATTTTTTAAAACGAACATATTTTGTATATTTTGGATGCCGAGAGTTATCATTACTGATGGGGGAAGTCATTTCAGAAATGTCATTATGGAGAAGTTATTAAAGAAATATCATATAAATCATAAGATTGCTACAGCTTATAATCCTCAAGCAAGTTGTTTGGCTGAATTATCCAATCAATAAATTAAAAGAATTAAGGAAAATTCTGTGAATCTAAGAAAAATGGATTGTTCAGTCAAAATTGACTATGCTTTGTGGGCTTATAGGACTGCATATAGAACTCCTATAGGAATGTCCCCATAAAGGCTAATATTTTGGAATGCTTGTCACTTACCAATTGAACTTGAGCATGAAGCATATTGGGCTATTAAAGAGTTCAATTATAATTTAAAAGATCCTAGTGAAAAAAGATTGTTACAATTAAATGAGCTTGAAGGGAAAAGGAATGAATCTTATAAGAGTGGTAAAATTTATAAAGAAAAGATGAAAATGTTGCATGATCGAAAGATTCTTACTAAAAACTTTCAGCTAGAGCAAAAAGTTTTGCTATATAATGCAAGGTTAAGATTATTTCCAGGCAAACTTAAGTCCAGGTGGATGGGCCCATTTGTTCTGATAAAAGTTTATCCTTATGAGCTGTGGATATTAAAGATCCTAATTCTGAGAAAATTTTTAAAGTGAATGGGTATAGATGAAACCTTATTATATAGAGGATCACCATAAATATACTGATAGAATGATGTTGGGTCAACCAGAATGAGCTCTGGTTACATCAGGCTGACGATGTAAAACCAAGCACTTTGTGGGAGGCAACTCATAGTTATGAGTGTGTTTTTGCTTTTATTATTGTTTTGAGTATGATTAAGAAATTTGGGGTAGTATTTTTGAATTTAATACGTGCTAGTAATTTTTTTTAGACTTCATTTAGTGACCAAGACATGTTAGAATAAGAATTTATATGTTAAGTTGACTGTTGCAAAAATGTGCACTGCGCTTAAGTGTCAGATCCGGCGCTTAAGCGCGGCAGTTTAATCACATGTGCAAATTTCAATTTCTAGAAGGTATAACTACAATTTAGTTGGAATAAACGTGTCTTAGCAGTTTCTAGTCATGACTAGAAGTTATGAGGGGGAATTAGGCCTACAAATAGAAGGGGTTTGTGAAGGAATTTCACCCCGGATTATTTTTAGCCCTAAAAGTCTAAGAAAGAGAGAGATTTAGAGAAAATGTCTTCATGGGAGATGGATTTGAAGAACAAGGAAGAAGCCATGAAAAAGAAGTTCATTAGTCAAAGTGCACAGGAGATGTATAACGATTTCTTAGCCGTTGGTATTGAAGGAATATCAGAGAAGATCAACAAGATGGAGAATATTATATCTGTACTAGAGACTAAGGTGCTTGAATTGCATGCTCATCTATAACATATTTGGTGGCAACTTAAGATGTAATTCAGTCATATCAGTTATATAGAGGAAGCGGATAAGGTGATGTTCCTCAAGCAAAGGTGGATGGAAGATGATAGTATTAGAGATAGTCACCACCGTCTATTTTATCAACTCTATATTCCTGGAGAGACAACTGAAAGACAAGAATTCATTCCTTCTAATGAAGAGTGGCATTAAGTTAAATGTTAGGAATTGTGTGTTTGGAGTCATGTTTTGAAGTGTGTTAGTTTTTATGTCTTGTGTTTAGTGTTTTTATCTCTTATTGTAAAATGTGTGTTAAGTGTTTTGTACTTAGGAATATTTTCTCTTCCAATACTTTTGAAGAGAGAACTAAGTGTTAAATGTGTTTGTACTTGTTTGTGAATTAATATATGTTGGTTTTTATGAAAATTTGTGTTATTTTTAGCCTCGAATTGAATTAATTATTGTGGAGAATTTTGAGAGAGAAGGGAGTTATAGGAAGTAAAAATAGTCATTTAGGTGCTATGAGACCATTTAGGGGTGGTTTACTTAGGCTAATAATGCATTTTACTTAAAATTAAAATATTTGAAAATCGTGCACTGC
This sequence comes from Phalaenopsis hybrid cultivar, assembly GCA_002079205.1. Taxonomy (NCBI): domain Eukaryota; kingdom Viridiplantae; phylum Streptophyta; class Magnoliopsida; order Asparagales; family Orchidaceae; genus Phalaenopsis; species Phalaenopsis hybrid cultivar. The sequence goes on from JXCR01147086.1 coordinate 24,305, forward strand.
CTCCTAAGCGCCACATCTCGCGCTTAAGCCCAAGCCAACCCGAGAGGCAGGCGCATAAGTGCCACTTTCCTGTGCTTAAGCGTCGGTTCATGAAAACCAGTTTGTGAACGGTTAAAAGTGAATTTTAAGTCTAAAAATACCATTTTTATCACCTCCTATCATCTTCCCCAATTCAAAGTCACGATTTTGAAGGCTAGTTCAAGTGGAATTTAAAGATTTCTTGGTGGAATTGAGTGAGATTTGATAAATTTTGGATGTTCCTTAAGGTAAGAGGTTTACTTCTATGCAAAAATTTTGGATTTTCACTATATATTTTAAGCACATTTGGAAGATTTTAAAAATTTACTATTCATGATGAAAAGTGAAGAAAAATCTATGAAAATTGCTTAGGAATTTAGAGAGTGCTTTTGGAAGTTTAGTTTAGTGATTTAAACTTGATTTTTAATGTTATTTTTTGAATTTATCAAATTTGTAGAATATCACCAAGAATGAAAAGGAGTAGAGGAAAGAGCACATTCAATTCAAGCAAATTTGTCAGTTCAAAAGCTTAGGATCGATATAGGACACTCTACAGTTTGAAAATTGATTCGGGAGCGATGTTTCAAGAGTCCAATGGAGAGGTAGAAGATCTGATACTCCACCGACAGTGGGAACAGTTCTATTGTTTCTCTGTCGTCACAGTGATTTTTGTTGTGAGAGAGTTTTATGCAAATCTACTAGAGGCTGAAGATGATTGAGTTATGGTTAGAGGGAAGTGGGTACCTTTTACTCCAGAGGTAATCAACTTGTTTTACCATTTACCACCGGAGACTTTATGTTTTTATGCAAATTATAGTCCTAGGGAAGCAGAGTTAGACGAGATTATTTCATGTTTGACTATTGGGAGAGGATTTTGGAAGATTACCAATGAGAGGAGAGTAAATTTCTCAACTTCAAAGTTATGTGCACCATCAAAGACCTGGAACTATTTCATTTCTGCTCGTCTTCTTCCAACCAATCATCTCAGTGAAGTGAACAGAGAGAGGGCAACGTTGAGTTATTGTATTCAGGAGGAAAAGCCCATCAACATAGGGGCTTTGATCTATCATACTATTATCAGTTCAGCTGCTGCTGCTATTAATATATGTATGGGATTTGCTTCCTTCATATATTTGTTATGCGAGCAGGTTGGAGTGAAGTATGATAGTTGGGAGGAAGTTCTGTTACCTCTGAAGGCCATTACGAAGGAGAATGTGAAGATTTATTCTGAGCATTCAATTTTTGGCTGGAGAGGAGGATTTTCCAGAAGTTATGGATTAGATACGTCTACTGCATCTACCTTTGCTGCATCTTCATCAAGACCATCTATTTCTTGTGCTTCCGCATCTAGAGGCGATACCAAGACTCAGGATGAGTTATTGCAGAAGGTGATGGACAATATCAATTTTACCGCTGATAAGGTAAAAAATTTAGAGCATTTTGCAGACCATACTAATAGAAGGAAGAGTTATTATGAAGAGAAATTCCACTCATCTTTGGAAAGCCTAATTAGAGGTGAACGAGGAGTGCACTTTCCTCCACATCCTCGATATCCTGATTATGAGCCTGCAGAAAAATGGTACAATGGTGATTCTGAGGATGAAGAGTAGAGCTGAGAGATTCATTTTATGATTGTAATTGATGTGAACCATGTGGTATGAGCTTGCTACATTTACATTTGTGTGTTGTTTTGGACTATGTTGTGTTTTGGACGTTTATGTTTTATTATTATGACATTTGTGGTAGTTAATATTTTATTTTTAAAATTTAGCGTAGTAGCTGTTGTTTTGTATTTAGTACTATGATTTAGTTAGTTTAGAACTTAACTTAATTTCATATCTGTTATAAAGTAGAAAATCTTGCTAGCTTAGATCTTAAACTTAAAATTCAGAAACTGCTGCCCTGCATTTTTCTTTTATCATGTTTGTGTATTGTTTACATTTTATACCACTATTTAGAAGTCTATTGAATATCTACATGTTAAACTAAAAAAAATATAGAAAATTTGATCAAAAATTAATTTTACTCCTGTCTTNCCACTATTTGAAGTCTATTGAATATCTACATGTTAAACTAAAAAAATATATAGAAAATTTGATCAAAAATTAATTTTACTCCTATCTTTAGTTTTATACTTGTATAATTAGGATGTAAAGATTCCTGTTAGCATGTTTTTTCAATTTTCATTTCCTGCTCATATAATTGTCTGACGCTAAACTGTTTAATCCGTTAAAAATTTAAGTTTTGGAGGATGAAAAATATTTTCAAAACTGAAATTTTATTTGTTAACAAATTACTACAAGTTAATTTGATTTTAAATGAAAAATTGATTATGTATATGAAGTTATATTAAGGAAGTAAAATTTGATTTTAGAAATAAGTAAGAAAATTTAGTTAGAATTTAAGTAATGAAGAAAAACTTTAAGTTAAATATTTTTAATATAGAAAATGATTAATATAAGTGACTATCTTTAGTAAGAAAATTTGTATTTTTAAAAAATTTAGATAATTTNGATTCTTGTTAGCATGTTTTTTCAATTTTCATTTCCTGCTCATATAATTATCTAATGCTATACTGTTTAATCCGTTAAAAATTTAAGTTTTGGGGGATGAAAAATATTTTCAAAACTGAAATTTTATTTGTTCTCAAATTACTACAAGTGAATTTGATTTTAAAAGAAAAATTGATTATGTATATGAAGTTATATTAAGGAAGTAAAATTTGATTTTAAAATAAGTAAGAAAATTTAGTTAGAATTTAAGTAATGAAGAAAAACTTTAAGTTAAAAATTTTTAATATAGAAAATGATTAATATAAGTGACTATCTTTAGTAAGAAAATTTGTATTTTTAAAAAATTTAGATAATTTGGACTTTTATTTTTAATACTTAAAATTTCTTTTATTAAAATGATTTTCAAAACTATTATTATATTTATAAGTAAAAGTATTATATCAAGATTTTNGGACTTTTATTTTTAATACTTAAATTTCTTTTATTAAAATGATTTTCAAAACTATTATTATATTTATAAGTAAAAGTATTATATCAAGATTTTTCTTTAGGAAAGGAGAAGTGGAATTCAAAATCATTAAAGGCCTATCTAGATATAGTAAGAAAAAGAAAAAGTAAAAGAAAAGAAAAAGAAAAGAAATGTAAGGGAGGAGAAGCTTGAGGATTAGTGCGTAATCAAAAATTATATCGACATTTAATCTTTTTAAAGTATAAAACTTGATAAAATCTTAAGCTTATAAATATAATATAGTAAGTAAAATTNTTAGTAAGAAAAAGAAAAAGTAAAAGAAAAGAAAAAGAAAAGAAATGTAAGGGAAGAGAAGCTTGAGGATTAGTGCCTAATAAAAAATTATATCTACATTTAATCTTTTTAAAGTATAAAACTTGATAAAATCTTAAGCTTATAAATATAATATAGTAAGTAAAATTATTTTTAATAAAAATTTTTTAAGTAGAGAAAATAAAAGAACTAAAATTTAAATTTAGAGAACTTACAATATTTCTGAACTAGATAGAAACTCATATATTCATAGTTCTTAACAAAAAAAAATTTCAAACTTTAAGTTAGTCTCATTTACTAATTATTATTTCTAAATTGAACTATTATATTTCTAAATCTAAATTTTAGTAAATCATAAAGAAACTCATATACATATCATACATATTTGATTTTTAAAGATTGAAGTGTCACTTGAGGACAAGTAACATTTTAAGTTTGGGGGATTTTGATACACCTAAAATATATAGTATTTTTAGA
>JXCR01147086.1:28826-51871 GCA_002079205.1 Phalaenopsis hybrid cultivar
CCAATTGACTGCCTTAACCTCCAAATTGGCACCCAATTCATGTTGAAAACTCTTCATAGGGTCCCTATTGACCATTTACAANTTTTTCTCGGGAGTTAGTTCAAAGAGATTTTCAGGAACCACTTTTTATTTACTTTATCCTTTTTTTTTTATTTGGTTTGAGTGATTATAAAAGAGAAGAGATTCAAAGGAACTTCAAGAGTTTTGTGGAGGACTTGAGATAAGATTTTATCTTTTTGTTTTAAACTACTTTTGGTTTTAATTGAGACTTGTTGTTGGTTTGTCAATGATTTCCTCTTTTAAACTAAAGTGTAGTTTTGTTTTCTCCATAGATTCTGAGTAGTTTTCTTTATCTTTCTTCTTAAAATGATAAGTAATAAAGTTTTGGATGGAAGTTGTGGAGAGTATTGATCTTTAATGTTGGAAAAAGTTGTGATGATTTAAATCCATGCACTTCATTCACTTCTTGATTTGGCCAATCCAGATGTTAAAATTTGTTGTGCGAACATGTAAGAATCGGGCTGGTATTCTCTCAGTAAACAATTAGAAAGAATCACTTGAGGTTGTTTGAATGAAAATATAATTCATATGATTGAGTGCAAATAAATAGTGAAATATTTATTGATGGGTGTAGAGTTAGAGGACTTTAAAGTGACAAGTTAAAGCCCTCAACTTGGTTTATTGTTTTAGGTTCTGATACGAGAATGTTAGCCCCCTGGTTGAGGTAATCGAGGGAACTCTAAAGTGAGAGCTAGTATCTTCCATGCCTAGCCGGTCTTCAGAACTATTCAAACTTTAAATTAGCAAATGTTCTTTATAATATTTCTATTAAGGGTAATAAATATTATTGCTCCTATTTGGCTCAACACAATTTGCATACTTTTACAACAAAATTCTTATACTTATTAGTGATTCATGATAAGAATAAATATATTTTCATATTAAATACTTTTCTTCTACAAAAACTTTAGTTATCTTTTTACTGTTTCATTAAAATATCAAAAATACCAAAAATATTTTAATTTTAAATTCTTACAAAAATCATTTTTAGTTTAAATAATTATTTTTTAAAAAATAGAAAAACTTTCTAAAAAGTACATATTGCATAATCTTCCTTGTGGGCTCGATATTCAGGTCTTAATCAAATAGTCCTATATTACTTGATAACGATAGATATACTTGCATAGTATCCCAATATAAATATATATAAATTAAAAAGTTAAATTCTTATTTTTTTGAGAATCAAGTTTTTGGTTTTATTGCAAAATAAAGAAATATAAGTGAAAAATACTATCAAAACTATTGTTATATTGTGCATAAGCATTGAGTATCCAGGGATTAGTTTGAGTTAGAGTTAAATCCAAGAGGATAATAAGGTCGATAATTAGGATTTTCTTGGTTTTTTAAATTTTGTGAGGGGTTCACTGAATTGTTATAATTATTCCAACTAAAATTAGAGTGATTTTTCCATCTAGGGTTATAATAGTTAGAATACAGATTGTTATTTTGATTATTTATAAAATTCAAATTTTCATAAGATGATTGAGTATCAATTATCTGCCCTAGTGAATTTTCCTCTAACACTGGTGGCATTTGAGAATAGTTCACTCCAATTTGATCAATCTTTTTCACTGTAGCAGAAATTTGAGATGTTAAAATAGACATTGCATCAGAGTCATGAATACTAGCTACTTTCTTAGGATTTACCCGTTCAGGGGCCATTCAAAATTATTAGTAGTCATTTCTTTTATTAAAGAGTATGCTTCATCAAAAGGTTTTGACACTAGTGATCCACCTACAACAGCATCTATAATAGATCTAAGTGATCATACTAATCCTTTGTAAAAAGTTTGAATGATTAACCAATCTAGTAAAACATGGTATGGACATTTTCTAAGTAGATCTTTAAATCTTTCCCAGGCTTCATATTTCAATTCTTCTTCAAACTGACAAAAAGATGTAATATCATTTCTAAGCTTAGCAATTTTTTAGCGTGGAAAAATTTAGCCAAAAATTTTTGTGATAGTTATCCGAAGTTTTGATAGATCCCAGTGCTAATGTATTTAGCCAAGCTTTAGCTTTATCCTGTAATGAAAATGGAAAAAGTCTAAGCGTGTTGACCTCACCTTTGGTTGAGGTTTAGTTTTCCCTCTTTAGTAGCCTAAGGTCTAGGCATATGACTTTCCTATTCGCTATTCTTAGAAAACTAGACATGGAACCCTCACCACTAGAAATTCTACCCTCTTCCTTACTCAACTTGAAGTTCCATGTATTGATCCTAACCTCTAGCACTTAGTAGGTTGGGCCACTATGAGAAAAACTCAAGATGAGTCACCCTTAGGACTGCTGGACCTTAAGGTTGACCCTGGGTGTTGGTCTGGAGCTAGGGCACTCACTACACTCATCTACACTCACATTGACTTACCACCTTAAACTCAAATTTCTAGCCTAGGTCCCTTGATCTTTTTGGGATACTCATGTAGATGGTCCCATAAACCGACTAGCCCTAGGGCTATGGTTTGGCTAAGATCACTATGTAGAGGACCCAAAATGGACTACTAGCCCTAGGGCTATGGTTTAGCTAAGACCACTATGTAGAAGACCCAAAATGGGGCTTTAACTCACAACCCTGAACTCAAATCTCTAGCCTAGATCCCTTGATCTTTTGGGATACTCATGTAGATGGTCCCCTAAACCTACTAGCAGGGCTATGGTTTGGCTAAGACCACTATGTAGAGGACCTAAAATGGGGTTTCCTTTGTTCCATGGCTTTAGCCTAGATCCCTTGATCTTTTGGGATACTCATAAAGATGGTCCCCTAAACCTACTAGCCCAGGGATATGGTCTGGCTAGAACCACTACATAGAGGACCCAAAATGGGGTTTCCATTGGTCCAAACCTAGATCCCTTGATCTTTTGGGATACACTAGCCCTAGCTATGCCACTATGTAGAGGACCCAAAATGGGGTTCGCATTGGTCCATGGCTCTATGGGTTGACTAAAGCCAGTACATAGAGGACCCAAAATGGAATTTAATTTGGTCCATGGCTCATTTAGGGTGATTAGTTACCCAGTCCCATCAAAAAATACCCACCTTGGCCTTTTACCCCTAAACACCCCCAAATTACCCAGATACCCCTCCATAGCCCAAAATTCCAAAAAATTCCAAAAATTTCCAAAAAATTATAATAAATCCCAAATATTCCCAATTTCATTTTTCTTAACTACCATATGACCCCATTTGGTGAATTTGACCATATTTAACCAAAACCTCCAAATTTGCCTTTAAGGGCCCAAATTTCCCCAAATTTAACCCAAATGTCCATCAATTTGATCTCAATTGACCCCAATTCCAATCCTAAGCTCAAATTAACTTTTGATATGGCCAAGATAAACCAAATCCAAGCTTAATTAGCCCATGATTTGAGCCCAATTTTGATTTAGATCAAAACCCCAATTTTGACCATATGGCCTAATCTCTCCAAATTGAACCTATAGCCCAGTCAATTGGCCCCAATTAATGTTTCCAAATCTTCATAACATTCATACACATCAAAATTGACCATAAATTGGCCTTGTTGAAGCCTCAAATTTATTTGATTTTGGCCTAAATCCAAAATTCCCAAATTTAGCCCCAAATTGGCTAAGTCCTAAAATTTCACCCAATTGATTGCCTTAACCTCCAAATTGGCACCCAATTCATGTTTAAAACTCTTCATAGGGTCCTTATTGACCATTTACAATAATCAATTTGGACTTATCCTAAGGCTAACCCAAGCTAGACCCAAGCCTAGCCCAACATGACCCAATTGACTAAAATTCAAGATTCCCTCATATTGACCCTTCAATTGAGCTCAAAATCACTTCCATCCTTCACTAAAGTTGTTACTTATAATAATATACACAAAATGAAACATTTATTTAGCCAATTGACATGAATAACCTAGCCGAAACCCAAGTTTTGGTCATTTGCACCCACTTGGACCCATGCACTAAATGTGACCTAACAACCCTAAAGTCACCAAATTAACTCCACCATAGCCATTAGTTGGACTTAGTGACCAGTACAAACCCCATAAAAAAACCTAAATTAAGCCATGGACCAAAGGTCCCCCAAATCGAAGGATATGATTTCCAAAAATGCATGTGCTTAAGATATCCTTACCAAAATTAGGTATTATTGCACTAAATTGCCGTGACATATTCCCATGGGTTCCCTGAGCTCCTAGCCACCTCCCCCTGGCCGGCTGGCCAGCCTAGTGGCTACAAAAGCTCAAAACCAAGAGCCACACCCATGACACCTCACCCAAATCAAACCTAGAGGCCAGCTCAGCCAATCTAATTGATGGAGCTCCTCTTCCCTCCACCTAAGCACCACAAGGGACACAAACTTATGCCCAGAGAGCCACCCCATGGCCATTTTAAAAAAAACTCACCTCCATGGCCATGGGAGGTGTGCTAAAATTTTCTTAAAGAGGCCTCTCCAAACTTCCCACAGAGCTTCCCTCAGATCCCCTCAGTGCATTCCAACCATTTTCTCCCACCAATTCCCATTGACGGAGCTCAATTTTAAGCTTGAAACCTTGCCGGAAACCAGGACAAAGTCCATTACACCTCCACACTGCACCAAACTCAAATTAACTCTACTCACACTTTCACAACCAAGAAAGAAGCGAAAGCCCCATAAAATCCCCCTTCCACAGAGCCTCTACCATAGCTCTAGACCAACACCCGAATCCAACCGTGATCAAATTCATACCTAGGCCTTATACCAAGACTAGGGACTCAATCTCTACTCTCCTTGGACCTCAACGAATGTGCCAAGACCCTCTGATTGAAGCTACACTTCTCAGAGTAAAGGTATAAAACCTCACCTCATTTCGAGCCTATTTTGATTCTCCATTTAATTAGGCTTAATTTAATTGCATGATTACCGTATGAATGTGTTCGTCTCACTTAAAAGAGCCTATAGGATCAAACCTGAGGTGATTTGGTTTAGTCTAGGCTGAGATCTTAGGGTTTTAGTGTGGACGGCCACATGATCATTCTATCGGGGATGATGACAGGGAGCTGTTTGATCGAGCGTGTATCAAATCGATGGAGGAGATCAAGTCGGACAACGCTTCGGGACATAAATAGTGGGCCAAGTCAGCGCTGAGGTGGATGGCGGCTTCAAATGGAAGCATGCTGNCGTTTGATCGAGTGTGTATCAAATAGACGGAGGAAATCAAGCCGGAAAACGCTTCGGGACATAAATAGTGGGCCAAGTCAGCGCTGAGGTGGATGGCGGCTTCAAATGGAAGCATGCTGCGTGGAGCTTCGGAGCCGTTGTAGCTTGATGTGGCACGCGCTGTTTAAATAGATAAATAGGGATTTTTCCTATTTATTTAAATACCCTTAACTAAGAAAATTCATAACTTTGTGTAGAAAAATCACAAAAAAATAAAAATACCCTCTTGCTCAGTGAACAGAGGAAAACAATGTGGAAGAAATTTCATGTCTATTCGATGCATATTTTATTTTTAATTAATTAAAAACTATTTTGAATCATTTGATTCTCCATGCATATTAACACATCACCTTGACTTGAAATTTTGGCATGTTGTAGCCTCTATTAAGAGAAATATCCTCTGATTTTTCCAAGGTCAGAGGAAGTCCCTAGACAGTGATCCATATTTTTCAAGTTTTTGCATATTATTTCCTTAAAATAATCATGAAAATTAGCATTTTGATTAGAAAATTCCAAGAAAATTTTGGAAGGTCCACCATGACCAGTGAAGCTTTTTAGAAATAATTTCATGAGCCAAGTCATTTAAAATATACCTAATTTTTACAAGCCCAAAATCATTAAGATAGTTAATTTTGAAAAATATAAATATTTAAATGGATTGATTTTTAATCTCCACTATGGTTTATGATCCACAGAACTCACCATAAAAGTTTCAAAATATTTTGAGTTCATTTGATAACCTAAGTTTATTTTTAAAGATAAACATTATTTTGGCATTTAAATGATTTTTTAAAAATCAAAATACAGCTCAAAAAATTATGAAAATTAGTTTTTTGGGTTNTAAAAATACCCTCTTGCTCAGTAAACAGAGGAAAACAATGTGGAAGAAATTTCATGTCTATTCGATGCATATTTTATTTTTAATTAATTAAAAACTATTTTGAATCATTTGACTCTCCATGCATATTAACACATCACCTTGGCTTGAAATTTTGGCATGTTGTAGCCTCTGTTAAGAGAAATATCCTTTGATTTTTCCAAGGTCAGAGGAAGTCCCTAGACAGTGATCCATATTTTTCAAGTTTTTGCATATTATTTCCTTAAAATAATCATGAAAATTAGCATTTTGATTAGAAAATTCCAAGAAAATTTTGGAAGGTCCACCATGACCAGTGAAGCTTTTTAGAAATAATTTCATGAGCCAAGTCATTTAAAATATACCTAATTTTTACAAGCCCTAAATCATTAAGATAGTTAATTTTGAAAAATATAAACATTTAAATTGATTGATTTTTAATCTCCACTGTGGTTTATGATCCACAGAACTCACCATAAAAGTTTCAAAATATTTTGAATTCATTTGATAACCTAAGTTTATTTTTAAAGATAAACATTACTTTTGGCATTTAAATGATTTTTTAAAAATCAAAATACAGCTCAAAAAATTATGAAAATTAGTTTTTTGGGTTCTCTCTGATCAGGGGTATTTTCTAAAAATAAAATAATATTTAGAATAAAAACTTGATTTTTAACATATTTTTGAAATCAATAATTAATCAATTTAATACTCCTATTTTGATCTTCAAATCCAAATCATGAATCATGACCACTTAAAACTTAACATTTTCAAAGCTAATTAAGACACTCACCTAGGTCTTAAGGGCTTAGTAGTGACTTAGGCTAAACAAGGATTTGAAAAGTAAATATCAATTAAAACTAAGACGTCTTTCAAACACTACAAGCCTAATTAGGACTATGATTAGAAAAGTAAACATCATTGAAAATTAAAACATCTTTCAAACACTACAAGCCCAATTAGCAAAAGTAAACATCATTTAAAATTAAAACATCTTTCAAACACTACAAGCCCAATTAGAGTCAAAATTTGGCTAAGTGTTCCAACAACACTAACTTGCCTTTCTAAGGGTCTCAACCCACATAATTTTTAAATTGAATCACAAGTGATAATTACCCTTTTCTTAGGAATAATTGAGACATCAATGCTCACTGAGTAATGAGGGTATTTAAAGGATGAATTATTAAGCAACATAATAAATTTAAAAGAACTTGGGATTTTCCACCAGGCAGTGAGAGAGTAGCACGGACCTGCTTCTTTCTCTAGATCTGTTGGACACCCCGGAGATCTACTAAACTTAATATGTTTTTCTTGATAAAATCATCCTTAATTAAACTCCTAAGGACCTACCAAGATATGACATAAGGTTAGGAAAACTACCAAAACCTTACGTTTTGCCTCTATATAAATCGCCCTGACATGCATTTTAAGTTGTAAGTGGTGGAATGAGAAGACTCGCCATGTACGTTTTTACAGTTTTTCAGCGTTGTCTTTCTTGTACTTTTATGCTATACTTTTGTGCTTATATAAATTTGCATAGATAACCAAAACCAAAACCAAAACTAAAATTAACTAAGATAAAAATTTATACCCACAAAATTTAAAATATAAAACAACTCAAAATTTAATCACAAACATCACACAAAACTACAACTTCAACTAAATTAAGACGTCCCTATCGAATGATCGGGAATCCCTTAGAGGTGGTAACCTACGGTTGCTAACGAGGCTTCCCATGGTCTAAATAAAATTATGGAACTCATTAAGTTGAGTTTAGTAAGTTCATTTGGAGTAAGTGAATCCAATAGAAAATAGTGGTGCCGGAGCAAGGGAACAGCAGGGTCCTAACCGGTGTCACTCTAATCAACTTTAATACGCCCCTATAAAATTTAAGGAACTTCAACCATAGGTCCACCTGATTTGACATTATAACTTGAAACACTAGAAAACTCAAACTCGTCGCAACGGGGAGCTTAGAGCTAGCATGGTGGGCAGCACGGCCATCTTCAATAGCAGAACCTGTCTTCCCCAACTAAACAAATCTTCCTTCCTTAGACTTAAACAACAAATCCATAGGACTTCGAGGTTGCTTGCTTATGAAACGTAAATCCTCACCTTATCTTTAGACCTTTGTATAGCCCTGTTATACAATATAAGCCCTAACTTGTTCTAGGATTATGAGGTTATCGTCTGTCACGACCTAAATCCTCACATCTTTCAGGCTATTTGTGTGATAGTTTCACATTAATGTAAGCCCTAACTAATAAAATTGGCAAGATGAAACACTTAAATTTCTCTCCTCAAAGCTAAAGCCAAACATTAAACTAGCTTGGGAAGTCACCGAGATTCTCCTCTGGATCCGTGGCATCCCCTAGTTCTTCCTCCTTTGGATTCTACAATAAAATGTTCCAAATTTGAACCAATCCCCTTTCACACCTCTACGTTGGATTTCATTGAAAAGTCCTACCCTTTGAAATTCTTTGAAGATAATATTTCTTGATTTTTATCAAGAGTTTTCTTAGGTGACTTTGGTCATTTAAATGTAATTAACTATAGGGGTTTGCCCTTATAGAAAGCATATATGAACCCAGCTTAATATAAACACTATTTAATTCTTTATATTAAATAGGGGAACTTGTCGGCAAATATAAAGGTTTCGCAGACTAAACGGATGTCATACTTTATTTAGTTTATTTGATCAAGCCTCATCCTCAAGTCTTGCGTTTATCCTTCGGGATAAATACAAGATCTGAGGTACAGCGCTCTTTCACTTAAACTATGAAAAATATGGGGTTAGTTTGATATATGTAAATTAAAACGTCCTTCCAAAACGAGCGACGGGATTTTCATTCTGGTGACCGACAACTTCTTACGGGCAACTCTCCACCAACCCAAAATAGTGCCGACAGCTTCTGGCAACTCCGCTGAGGACAAGCTTTTCTCTCCATAAAAATAAAGAAATATTATTTTCACACATCGGTAATGTGTTCATGTCTCTCTTGGACCAAGTTACCCTTCTTCTGTTGGCATAATTCACCCATTTCTATCTTATGAAAGTACAGTTAACTCCTTGGACTTCAGGACTAGCTGTTCAACCATCCTTGAACAGAGGCGTTCAGAAGGCAATTGAGGACTTCTTAAATTTTCATGTGGGGTTGGACCCCCAATAAGTGTGTCAGTGGACTAGTTCTACCTGGGCATTTTTTGCCACTAAATAGGTCCCACACTAGGTCCTAAAATACTTCACATCTCCCTTTCAAATTTGATTTGCTATTCCGCAAATTAAATAAAATTGTGTTGTGATGAGTGCACTTTGAAACTTTCTTATGTTAATTTAATATTTTTTTCTTAAATAAAGATTTTAAAATACCCATAACTTAAGATCCGCCTGGTCTATAGATCAACCTATATTTTCAGTGCTTGCACTAAAAAAATTACAAGGTTTTTGGCCATATAGCTAACCCTGAAACTTTCTATTTTAAAACCTGTTGCAATGGCTTACCCAACATTAACCTTTTCTTGCAACCTGCCAGCAGACCCCAATGCCCATAACCTCGCTCCTACCATCAAATTTGGAGCTGGATTTGAAGATTATGAGGTCATCCTCAAGAAAGCCCCATTCGTGGTAATGAAGATCGCCGCTCCAGAAATGCAGGACCCGTCTGCAAAATTCAATCTGAACTACCTTCAAGACTTCCCTGCCTCCAAGAAGGTTAAAGCTACTGTCGTCGCGACACCCACCAAACCTACTAGCCCTACTACTGCTAAGAGGAAAGAAGTGATGATTGTTGAGGATCCGACTGAGGGATTAACTGTCCCACCACCCGTGTTTGAAGTCGGATCAAGTTTGAAGACTGTACCGTTAACCCAAACTCAAAGGAGGAACCGTAACAGAAAAGTTCGGAGGGCCATCAAAGCCCAGGCTTCTGAGAAGACACCCATTGAGGAGAGCCTCATCAAGTTGAAGAAGTATTACAGAAAAATTATCCACTCTTGCGAGGAAGTAGATTCCATCCTCTGACAGATACCGATGGATATGAGAGTATCCAAAGGATCACTGTCGCATTACCGTCACTTCATGGACATAGTGAGAAGAGGAAAAAGTTAACTCTTATCACTCGAGTTGGCGTAGTTTTCAAAAGGCTAGCTACCAAAGAAGGATGTTCAGTTAGCGAGTTACTTAAACGAGTGGGAGATGCAATTTCTCCTCGCATGAAGAGGGAAATTTTAAAGGGCATCAAGTCCCCCAGACAGCCCCACAAGGTAGCTGGAGTGCCACCTACCCGAATCCCCGTTTAGTTCCGTTTAGGAAACAGAATTGATACCGCAGTAATTACAACTGATTATACCACCACCAGGACCGTAGGAGTCAAGACTGGGTCTGAAGATCTTACTCGTTACCCGTTATGAAGATATTTCTACAATCCCAAAGGCTAAGACAAGATGATTACCTGACACTGTAGCAGTTCTACACCACGGGGAGCATACTTTCCCTGGACATACCGATGTTTCTACTAAGTCGCTCAGTTCTGAGACATCATTGTCAAAAAAGAAAAAGGTATGGATACCAAAGGTCGCTGCACCGATACAGTCTAGTGAGCATGCGGGACAGGAAATGAAACCAGGATCTGAGATTTTTGATGTCGTCGTAACAATAGCTAGCAATATGGAAGAACAAGTAGAGGATGTCCATTAGGGTCCTCCAGATTTTAAAGAGATAAAGGAATCAATAATTGAAGAAAAAGTTGAGAAACTCAGAATCAAGATTTCTGAGTTAGCTCGAGAACACGGAGTTTCCGTCAATAGCGACAATGAAGATTTTGATTACAATGATTATTTGGAGGAAGATTTCATGGATGTCCATGTAATCGAAACTAGAGCCGCCACATCAGTGCGCGAGGCTCAACCTCAGACCAAAGAGAATGCCGTACATGAGCTGCGCAGGGTTATCCTCCTAAGGGATGAACAAGTTAGTTTACTGAATGAAAGAATAGAAGAGATGACTGCAGCTATGACCGCCATGGCCACCATTCAGGGGCAATCACAAGCACCCTAATTGGCTTCTTCAAAGATTAATCAGTCATAAATCATACACATCATAGATGAAAGAAGAGAGGCTACTTCAACAAACAAAGATGAGTAGGCGAAGAAGGATTCTCCATCAAGTGCCATGCCATAAAAGGAGTTCAAGCAAATGGTTGAACAAGTGCGGGATGCCTTAGCCCAATCCAAGGGCGGTGCNAGTACGTTTTTACAGTTTTTCAGCGTTGTCTTTCTTGTACTTTTATGCTATACTTTTGTGCTTATATAAATTTGGGAAACATAAAAGTATAGCATAAAAGTACAAGAAAGACAACATAAAAGTATAGCATAAAAGTACAAGAAAGACAACATAAAAGTATAGCATAAAAGTACCGAAAATATAGGTTGATTTATATAAGCATGAAATATATTGCTTATATAAATCATGTCTTATTGTGCTTTTATGCTATACTTTTGGGATTTTATTTAGACCATGGCAAGATGAAACACTTAAATTTCTCTCCTCAAAGCTAAATCCAAACATTAAATTAGCTTGGGAAGTCACAGAGATTCTCCTCTGGATCCGTGGCATCCCCTAGTTCTTCCTCCTTTGGATTCTACAATAAAATGTTCCAAATTTGAACCAATCCCCTTTCACACCTCTACGTTGGATTTCATTCAAAAGTCCTACCCTTTGAAATTCTTTGAAGATAATATTTCTTGATTTTTATCAAGAGTCTTCTTAGGTGACTTTGGTCATTTAAATGTAATTAACTATAGGGGCTTGCCCTTATAGGAAGCATACATGAACCCAGCTTAATATAAACACTATTTAATTCTTTATATTAAATAGGGGAACTTGTCGGCAAATATAAAGGTTTCCTAGACCAAATGGATGTCATACTTTATTTAGTTTATTTGATCGAGCCTCATCCTCAAGTCTTGCGTTTATCCTTCGGGATAGATATAAGATCTGAGGTACAGCGCTCTTTCACTTAAACTATGAAAAATATGGGGTTAGTTTGATATATGTAAATTAAAACGTCCTTCCAAAACGGGCGACGGGATTTTCATTTCGGTGACCGACAGCTTCTTACGGGCAACTCTCCACCAACCCAAAATAGTGCCGACAGCTTCTGGTGACTCCGCTGAGGACAAGCTTTTCTCTCCATAAAAATCAAGAAATATTATTTTCACACATCGGTAATGTGTTCATGTCTCTCTTGGACCAAGTTACCCTTCTTCCGTTGGCATAATTCACCCATTTCTATCTTGTGAAAGTACAGCTAACTCCTTGGACTTCAGGACTAGTTGTTCAACCATCCTTGAACAGAGGCGTTCAGAAGGCCATTGAGGACTTCTTAAATTTTCCTGTGGGGTTGGACTCCCAATAAGTGTGTCAGTGGACTAGTTCCACCAGGGCATTTTTTGCCACTAAATAGGTCCCACACTGGGTCCTAAAATACTTCACATCTCCCTTTCAAATTTGATTTGCTATTCCGCAAATTAAATAAAATTGTGTTGTGATGTGTGCACTTTGAAACTTTCTTATGTTAATTTAACATTTTTTCTTAAATAAAGATTTTAAAATACCCATAACTTAAGACCCGCCTGGTCTATAAATCAACCTATATTTTCAGTGCTTGCACTAAAAAAATTACAAGGTTTTTGGCCATATAGCTAACCCTGAAACTTTCTATTTTAAAGCCTGTTGCAATGGCTTACCCAACATTAACCTTTTCTTGCAACCTGCCAACAGACCCCAATGCTCATAACCTCGCTCCTACCATCAAATTTGGAGCTGGATTTGAAGATCTCGAGGTCATCCTCAGGAAAGCCCCATTCGTGGTAATGAAGATCGCCGCTCCAGAAATGTAGGAGCCGTCTGCAAAATTCAATTTGAACTGCCTTTAAGACTTCCCTGCCTCCAAGAAGGTTAAAGCTACTGTCGTCGTGACACCCACCAAACCTACTAGCCTTACTGCTGCTAAGAGGAAAGAAGTGATGATTGTTGAGGATCCGACTGAGGGATTAACTGTCCCACCACCTGTGTTTGAAGTCGTATCAAGTTTGAAGACTGTACCGTTGACCCGAAATCAAAGGAGGAACCGTAACAGAAAAGTTCAGAGGGCCATCAAAGCCCAGGCTTCTGAGAAGACACCCATTGAGGAGGAGCCTCATCAAGTTGAAGAAGTATTACAGAAAATTTATCCACTCTTGCGAAGAAGTAGATTCCATCCTCTGACAGATACCGATGGATATGAGAGTATCCGAAGGATCACTGCCGCATTACCGTCACTTCATGGACATAGTGAGAAGAGGAAAAAGTTAACTCTTATCACTCGAGTTGGCGTAGTTTTCAAAAGGCTAGCTACCAAAGAAGGATGTTCGGTTAGCGAGTTACTTAAACGAGTGGGAGATGCAATTTCTCTCGTATGAAGAGGGAAGTTTTAAAGGGCATCAAGTCCCCCAGACAGCCCCACAAGATAGCTGGAGTGCCACCTACCCGCATCCCCGTTTAATTCCATTTAGGAAACAGAATTGATACCACAGTAATTACAACTGATTATACCACCACCAGGACCGTAGGAGTCAAGACTGGGTCTGAAGATCTTACTCGTTACCCATTATGAAGATATTTCTACAATCCCAAAGGCTAAGACAAGATGATTACCTGACACTGTAGCCGTTCTACACCACGGGTAGCATACTTTCCCTCGACATACCGATGTTTCTACTAAGTCGCTCAGTTCTGAGACATCATTGTCAAAAAAGGAAAAGGTATGGATACCAAAGGTCGCTGCACCGGTACAGTCTAGTGAGCATGCGGGACAGGAAATGAAACCAGGATCTGAGATATTTGATATCGTCGTAACAATAGCTAGCAATATGGAAGAACAAGTAGAGGATGTCCATTAGGGTCCTCCAGATTTTAAAGAGATAAAGGAATCAATAATTGAAGAAAAAGTTGAGAAACTCAGAATCAAGATTTCTGAGTTAGCTCGAGAACACAGAGTTTCCGTCAACAGCGACAATGAAGATTTTGATTAAAATGATTATTTGGAGGAAGATTTCATGGATGTCCATGTAATTGAAACTAGAGCCGCCACATCAGTGCGCGAGGCTCAACCTCTGACCAAAGAGAACGCCGTACATGAGCTGCGCAGGGTTATCCTCCTAAGGGATGAACAAGTTAGTCTACTGAATGAAAGAATAGAAGAGATGACTGCAGCTATGACCGCCATGACCACCATTCAGGGGCAATCACAAGCACCGCAATTGGCTTCTCCAGAGATTAATCAACCGGAAATCATACACATTATAGTTGAAAGAAGAGAGTCTACTTCATCAAACAAAGATGAGTAGGCGAAGAAGGATTCTCCATCAAGTGTCATGCCATAAAAGGAGTTCAAGCAAATGGTTGAACAAGTGCGGGATGCCTTAGCCCAATCTAAGGGTGGTGCTTCACGGAGGAGTTTGATGTCGTGCCTTTCCCCTTATGGCCCCAAACTTCAAAATATTTGATAGTACTAATCCCATATAGCAGATAATGCATTTCTGAGCCAGTTGTGGCAACACGAGAAATAATGAAGCTCTACTCTGCCAGCAGTTCG
Organism: Phalaenopsis hybrid cultivar; assembly: GCA_002079205.1. Classification (NCBI taxonomy): domain Eukaryota; kingdom Viridiplantae; phylum Streptophyta; class Magnoliopsida; order Asparagales; family Orchidaceae; genus Phalaenopsis; species Phalaenopsis hybrid cultivar. Next base: position 43,549 of record JXCR01147086.1, read on the forward strand.
TCAGCAGCTTTTCAGGAATCGCTTTCGACTGGTACGCTGACTTGCCCAACTGGTCAGTTAAAATATTTTCTGAATTGGAACAACTATTTGTGAAAAGATTTGTCAAGGCACAACACCATGTGTCCATCGGAGAGCTCATGATGGAAAAGCAAAAGCCTAGTGAAACCCAGGTAGACTATATTTTGAGGTTGAGAAACCTTAGCATGAAATGTGAACCTCAGTTACAAGAACATCATGCAATTAAAATTCTACTCAAGAGCATTCATGGGCTAATAGCTTTCATGCTTAAGGGACTCACCATCAAATCCTTTAAGAAGCTACTCAGTAAAGCCAACGATAAAGCACATGGAGCCACATGAAAAGGCTAAGGTGACCAAAGTGTTCGAGAAGAAATCAAAAGTAGTAGCGACCGCCGACAAAGGAAAGCAACTGATAAAGATATATGCAGAAGAGCATCACTAATCCTCTCAAAAACAGAATAATCAATCCAACCAGCGGTTGCCTCAAGAAGGAGCACCTCGAATAGGGGATAAAAGAATATCTCTGTTGGAGCGACAAAAAGTTGTGTATTCCTTCAAGGATGAAGCTGTACCTAAAATATTCAGGAGTCTGATGAAGAAGCCAAAATTCAAACTACCAGATCCAAAGAAGCCCGAAGAGGTGGATGAAGTTGGTATCGACAACCATTTTCAGTGCATGAAGTTAGTATCCATGAAGATGCTGCCTACTACGCGCCTCCAAAGAAGACTGTCTTCTCGTGCGAGATTCTGGAAAACAAAGATGAAGATTTAGAATAATCACAAAAAGGAGGTCATTCAACTCCACTTTAGCAATCTTCCACCATTCCTTTACAAAGAGATGGTGAAAGGCCTTTTAGTTCGTGCACCCGAGGTCGACGCGGGGGACGTGGACGAGGAAGGATCAATTTAATAGTTTAACGGACTGGGCCAATTATCAACATTGGTGATGAATATAGTTCTAAAGACAAGATAATGATGACAATATAGAAAAGACCTCAATACGAGATATCCCTATAAGATAAAGAGAAGAATGAATATGAAACAATATATGATCGGATAAACCACTATGTGAATGCTATGATCCTCAATCTGATTCTCCCTCAAAAGGTTGAGATTTTAGAGTTCAAGGAAGTCCGTAGTATTGGTTCAAAGCCGATAAAATTTTATCGTGCTTCTACCTCTACTGAGCTTTAAAAACATGTAAATTTGGATGTTGATTCTAATGAATTAATGGAATTGCCTTTTGGTTACTTCTTGCCTTGTGTTCAAAATTTAATTCAACAAGGACACTTACCAAAAATAATGCCAAAAGATAAATTTCAAGTTTTTGAAAAATTAGGTAATGGTAAAAGTCGAACTCCAAACTCAAAAGAGGGTCTCGAATTTGGTATAGTCGGACCAGTCGATGATTCTAAATTTTGCATGGTTGTTACTGGTGAGTCAGAGGAGGATTGCCTCGATATAGAGGATGACTCTACTGATCAGTCAACAGAAGATGCTCCCCCAAAATTTGAGGAAGAAATTAAATCTACGATTGATGAATTGAAAGAGATTAACCTCGAGACTGAAAAACAGCCCCGACCAACTTTCATAAGTTCATTACTCAACGAAGAGGAATCTACAGAATTGATCAAACTATTAACAAAATTCAAAGACTATTTTGCAAGGAGCTACGATGAAATGCCAGGACTGTCAGCAGAGGTTGCAGTTCATAAACTTGGGGTGGACAAGAATTGAACCCCAGTAAAACAAGCTCCTAGGAGAATGCGCCTCAAAATAGAACAACAAGTCATCGCCGAGGTAAAGAAATTGATAGACACCAACTTTATTAAAGAGGAACAATACCCCACGTGGTTAGCTAACATTGTACCTGTTAAGAAAAAAAGTGGACAGATTTGTGTTTGTGTTGATTTTAGAGATTTGAACAAGGCATGTCCGAAAGACGAGTTTCCACTCCCTATACCAGAAATGATGGTGGATATCGCTTCAACACATGAAAGTTTCTCCTTCATGGATGGATCGTCGGGATACAACCAAATCAAGATGGCTTTCAAGGATGCAGCGCTTACAGCTTTCAGAATGCCGATTGGAATTTTCTGCTACGCAGTGATGCCGTTCAACCTAAAGAACGCTTGAGCAACATATCAGCGTGCAATGACAAATATTTTTGACAACCTCATTCACAACCAAGTAAAATGCTACATGGATGATTTGATCATCAAAAGTAAATGGAAAATAGACCATTCGTACAATTTGAGGATTGTGTTCGAACGGTTACAATGATATGACCTTAAAATGAATCCCTTAAAGTGCGCCTTTGGCGTTACCTCTGAGAAATTTTTAGGATTCGTTGTCCGTCATCGGGGAATCTAATAAAAAATAGTGTTTCCTCGGAGGAGGTAACCTAGGTTGCTAACTAGGTTTCCTACGGTCTAAATGAAGTTATGGAACTCATTAAGTTGAGTTTAGTAAATTCATTTTGACTACGTGAATCTAATAGAAAATAGTGTTGCCGGAACGAGAGAACCGTAGGATCCTAACCATGCCGCTCTAATCAACATTAACATCCCCCATCAAATTTAAGGAACTTCAACAATAGTGCTGACTGATTTGACATCATAACTTGACACCCTGGAAAAATTAAACTCGCCATGACGAGGAGCTTGGAGCTAGCACGGTGGGCAGCATGGCCATCTTCAACAGTAAAACCTGTCTTCTCCAACTAAACCAATTCCTTCCTTAGAATTAAAAAACCAAGCCATAAGTCTTTAAGGTTATTTGTTGATGCAACATAAATCCTCAACTTATCTTTAGGCCTTTGCACAATCATGTTGTGCAATCTAAGTCCTAACTCGTCTTAGGATTCCGAGGTTGTCATCCGTCACGACCTAAATCCTCACATCTTCCAAGCTATTTGTGTGATCATTTCACATGAATGTAAGCCCTAACTAATAAAATTGATAGGATGAAATGTTTAGATAATTTCTCCTCAAAATTGGAGCCAAACAATAGGATAGACTGGGAAATCATCAAGGTTCTCCTCCAGATTTATGACATCCCCTAGTTCTTCCTTCTTTGGATTCTATAATAAATGTTCCAAATTTGAGCCAATCCTTTTTCACACCTCTTTGTCTGATATCATTAAAAAGTTCTATCCTTTGAACTCTTTGAAGATAATATTTCCTAATTTTATCAAGAGTTTTCTTAGGTGACTTCGGTTACCTAAGATGTAATTAACTATAGGGGCTTGCCCGTATAGGAAGCTTGTCTGATCCTAGCTTAATATAAAGCCTATTTAATTCTTCATATTAAATAGGGGAAATTATCAGTAAATAAAATGATTTCACAGACCAAACAGATGTCATATATTTCTTAGTTTATTTGATCGAGCCTCATCCTCAAGTCTTTTGTTTATCCTTCGGAATAGCTACTGGGTATGAGGTATAGCGCCCTTTCATTTAAACTATGAAAAATATGGAATCAATTTAATTTCATATTTTTTTAAACTTAAATCTATATGTAAATTAAATTATCCTTCCGAATAGGGCGATGTGATTTTGATTCCGGCGGCCGACAGCATCCAACAAGCAACTCCTCAACTTTTTAGTGCCGACAGCTTCTGGCGACTTTGCTAGGGACAAGCTCTCCTCTATTTAAATAAGGAAATATTATCTTCACACATCGTTGTTGACCTCACTTTTTAGGTTTTCCATTCTCTAGATATCCTTGGATCTAGCCTTAAGATTTCTCTATTTTGGCTCTCTTAGAGGACTAGACTGGGACCCACACCACTTAGAAATTCAAGTCATTTCTTCGCTCCTTGCAGTTTCATATGGATGGTTTTAGATTCTCAATACTCGATTGAGTCAATTGAAAAGTTGATATATTGAAGCTCAAATTGAAATCCTATAGAAATTTGAAAGACATAGGGACCCCGTGACGTGCGCGACATTTGACTTGCCACTATGAGCGTCGTATTTGACTTTGGTTGTTGATTATGCGAGGATCAATCAATAATTTTGTCTTACTCATTAAACGGCTCCGATCGTGTAAAAATAATTTCATTTGATGCGTCGCGCGCGAATCAAAGTTAATTTGGCACGATCGTCAATGAATTTGTCTGGATGGCTCCGGATGATGAAACAGACTGTGTCGTTGCATCCGAGATGTCAATTTTAGCTAGGAAGGACACCCATTTTGCTGGGGCACTACGCACAAGTAAGTTGCACGAAATTTGACATTTTTTTTTTTGTTAACAAAAAAAGATAATATATTTTTTTATATAAAAGCATTTAAAAAAAAGAAAATTCCCAAATCTAATTCCCCTTACATGCCCTAGCTTCCTCTCCTCATGCCCCTGATCTTTGCCCTAGCCGGACCGTGAGGTTTCCTTACCAGTCTGACAGTCATTTCTTCCCTTGCAGAACTCTCGTCTCCGGTAGCCTCGCCGGTAGCCCGTCACTAACTGATTTTTCCCACCCAAATGCATAACCCCTGTCATGGGCCCCTTGCCTAGCCTTGAGGCCGTGAGCTTCCTTACCGTCAATCCTCCTCGTCTTTACTTACAAATACCCCATGTGAGGGAAGAGTCGGGCAACATTTTTTTTCTTGGATGTTTTGGAAGAGATATATTGTTGCAATTTCTTTTCTGATTGGAAGCGTCCTTTCTTGCAATATCTTCTCCACCCTCTCCTTTCTTAAACTAGCAAGAAAATCATATTAGAGTTTATTTGTTTTGAGATATGGATGTTCTTAAATCTAGTTTTGATAGTTTGATGCTGCGATTATATTACTTCTATTGTCTCATTCAACTATATTTTAGAGAAGCTTTCTATCTTGATGGAAATAATTAAAGCTACTTTTTTCTGTTCTTATGCTGCTCTAAGTCAAACATGTTTAGCGGTTATGCTCTTTTATTATTTTTTAAAAATAGATTTGAGGGCTGGTTTTCCATGATCTTCTTGCGATCCTCATTCGAAATATGTAGAGGTTGGTATTTGATTCTTGATAACTTATTTGGGGCTCATTATCTTGTTCCTTTGCCACCTTAATTAAAAATGTATTGGAAATTATGTTGTCAAGCTATTGAGATTTAATTTGGAGTTGGTTATCTTTCTCCTTTGCTGCTTTAATTAGAAACATGTTGGAGCTCTATTTTCAACTTCTTGATGAAGATTTGGAGCTGATTCTCTTGTTCCTTTGCTGCTTTAATTGGAAACATGTTGGAGTTCTCTTTTCAACTTCTTAATGAAGATATGGGGTTGATTACTTTGTTCCTCTGTTTCTTTAATTGAAAATATGTTGAAAATTATCTTTCAAATTCTAAATGAAAATTTTGGGTTGATTATCTCATTTTTCTTATTGCCTTATTCAAATCCATCTATTAGAGGCTTCTCTTAGGTTTTAGATATTAGTTTGAAGTTGTACTTTTGCTCTTTCTTATTATTGTGTTCGAGCATATATTGGAAACTCTTTTCCTTTAATTTGAGAGGTCAATTTAGGGGTCAGGTTTTTACGCTTCTTGTTCCCCCTATTCACATTTACATTCGAGACTTATTGTTGGATTTTGAACATTTATTTTGAAGCTGATTTTTGTACTTCTTCATTCTCCTATTTGAATAAATAGACTGAAAATCATATCTTGGTTTTAAAATATTATTTGGGAGCCATGGTTCTTAGCTTCCCTTGCTGCCTTTTTTTTCCTTCAAAATAAGTTGGGAAATGGTATTTTGGCTTTGAAATTTTTTTAATAGCCATGGTTTTGATGCTTCTTGCTGCTCCTTATTAAAACACCTACTGGAATTCATTTTTATGATTTGAAAATGCATATGAAGCTTGGTTTTGATATTTTTCTGCTATCCCTTGTTCAAACACCTGCTGGAATTTATTGTTATGGCTCGAAAAATATACTTGGGGCTCGGTTTTGATGCTTCATGCTGCCCCCTTGTGCAAATACCTACTGGAATTCATTTTTTATGATTTGAGATATACATTTGGGGCGCAGATTTTGTTCTTCTTGCTGCTCTTACTCAAATACATGTTAGAAATCATTTCTATGATTTGAAATATACATTTGAGACCCAAATTTTGTTCCTTTTGCTGCCTTTTGTTCAAGGATATGTTTAAAACCATCTTTTAACTTTAAGAGTTAATTTTAAATGCTATAATCTTTGTTTCCCCTTAGAAAATTTAATGGACTATGCAATGATCATAGGTATGGGTTTAAAATTTAAACTTAGAAATAGAATATGGATGTTATACAAAGGCACAAATAATTACTTTTCTTATTTTCTTGATATGAAATATATGAGATCTTGTGGGATGGGCATATGAAATATTTAAGTGGGATATAAGCTCGAGGTGCGGGGTAACAGGTGATGATGCAAAGAACCATGTGACAGCTGTGTTTATAGCTAAAATATAAAATCAACACTTAACTAGTGCGATGCCCTTTCACTTCCTTAAGTTATTGATAGCTCCAACCCTCCCCAAAAGATTTGGGAAATGGTACTTAGAAAGAACAGATACACTACAAACCATTCCATGGGTACTACACTCACATACACACTACACATTTCATACACCATGCCTTTCGTACACTATGTCTTTCATACACTATGACTCTCATGTACTATACAGTTCATACACTACACCACAAATAGCATAATGCACCTCAGATATTATACAACTAACACCACACACTACGCCCTGCACGATAGATACTACATTTCACGTATAGGTGCACTACACTTTGATGAGTTCAGATACTACATTTCACGTATAGATGCACTACACTTTGATGAGTTCGGATACTACATTTCATGTATAGATGGCCTACACTTTGATGAGTTCAGATACAACTCCGTTCACGCATCCTTTAAATGAAGGGTCCAGGGCTGTCTGATTATAGGGATGATTTGTTAGTGACCTCTAGTTGATGTTGATAGGTTGACTTCAATATATCAGTTTCTTGTGGGATCAAGATAAAAGATAAAAAGAGGTCTAGTCTGAGCCTAAACCCAAATTAAAAGCTAATATTCCACTTTAAATTTTCATATGCTTATCACTTAACCTTTTATTTATCATTTGCAAATATTTATCTAACCCCTTTATAACATGCAATTGTAATATATTTTGTAGCATCGCCAGACTTAATCAGGTACACTTAGTTGTTTTAGTTTTGTTCCTTTACTACACACTTTTTTATTTCGTAGTTCTTCCTTTCTTTATGTTGCTTCATTTCCATAATTTTCCTTCAGTCTTTTCCTGTTACAGTACGTTACTATACAGTTGTTTCTTTATTCTACTATATTGTACTGTAGACATTCACCTTCATTCAAACTTTTAAATATAAGTTCTCCTAGTATGTTTGTATAATCCCCTAGGATAGGTATTTTGAGGCATAGTTTTCTCTCTTTTTCCTCCCTTCTACTCGGGACGAGATGATGACGTTGTCAATTGGTGATTCATCCCCGGGCAGCTATCAAGAAGAAAAATCTGGATCAAATGACAACTCATCTTCGGATGGCTGTCGAGGTGACAACAGAAGAAGCTTGGGCTGGATTTTAATAGATTTAAATAACATACCTATAGGACATCAAGGTAGTTTGTCTTGCACGAAGTAAATCCTCACACTATATTTTAGGACTTTTTACGATTTCATATCGTACGATATAAGTCCTAAACTTTTTAGGCTTTTGAGGTTGTCTTCTGGCACTACATGAATCCTCATATTTTCTCAGGCTACTTGCATATGATATGCAGACACAAGTCCCAAATATCTAAATAATTTACAGAACTGAAATATCACATAATTTCCCTTTCAAAGACTCAAAGCCAAAACATAGGTTAGTTTGAGATGTCACTGAATACTCTTCAGTATCATCGACATTTCTTACTTTTCATTCCTTTGGATTCTAGAAATAACTTTTCTTATTTGAACTTATCCCATTTGACTTTTCTTATGAACAATCGTGGAAACCTGAGCGTTGGATTATTGAAGATGAAACCTCTTATCATTATTGAGAGTTTTCTTAGGTGACTTCATTTGTCTAAGATGTAATTAAATATAAGGGCTTGCCTCTATAGGGAATTAAGATCCCAGATTAATCTAAACTCTATCTAATCTGTGTATTAAATAGGAGAATTTGTCGGCTATAAATTTTGCATACCAAAATTGAGTCATTAACTTTTAAGCTTAGATAGTTAAGCTATTAATAAGTGATACATTCATCCTTCGAGATGATATATCATTTATGGTATTGTGCTCAACTATTTAAACTATTAGATATATGAGGTCTACC
>JXCR01147086.1:52574-63687 GCA_002079205.1 Phalaenopsis hybrid cultivar
TATATATATATTTATATATATATTTATATATATATATATACTTTTTCACAAAATTTAAATTACATTATATATATAATATTAAATTTTAAATGTTAAAATCTTATTTTTGAAAGAAAAATAGCCGACAATTTTTGGCAACTCCGCTGGGGACCGATTGCTTTCTCCATTTTGATTATAAAGTTTTGTCTTCATACATCGATAGTGTATCCATATCCCTAATGGGTCAGACTATCATTCTTCCGTTGATGTACTTCACTCATTTCTTCCTTTAGTAAGTATTATCAACTCCCTTGAGTTTAGAGCCACTATTTAATCACCCATAGACAAAAAGGTTCTAGAATCTTTAAATTTTGAAATAGAATGGACTTCCAATAGGTGTGAGATGTTAGGAGACGATTCAAAGGAGTGAATTTGATACGAGAAGCTTTCTCTTTAAATCACAAACACATATCCTACACATCCTATTCTTTCATTTATTTATGATATTTTGATTTGATTATTTAAAACATATAAATAAAGCTTAAGATGTATATATATATATATATATAAAGAGATTTGTTTGGATAAGTCTCAAAAGAGACACCTAGTTAAATGATTTTTTTTTATTCAAGATAGTCATCCTAAATTGTTGCAATCATGGCCGCAAACATCGTGAGTCTAATTTTTGGAAAAATTTAAAATCACAGAACATGACCACACCAAAGTTGATCTTCTCCTTTGACGCTGGAATGGACTTGGCTATAAATAAGAATNCCATGGCCGCAAACATCATGAGTCTAATTTTTGGAAAAATTTAAATTCACAGAACATGACCACACCAAAGTTGATCTTCTCCTTTGACGCTGGAATGGACTTGGCTATAAATAAGAATTATTTGCCTGATAGGGTCGTCATTCGCTTCGAGCAAGGGTTTGACAATACTGACATTAAGTTTGGAGACATTACAGCACTATACTGAGAAACAAAACTCCTGAGATGGTGAAACCCGTAATGGAACTCAACCTCAATTTGACACAAGAGTTGCCACCTTTAAAAAGGGTATCAATTGAGAAGAACATTGCTACTGTTGTGAAGATTGCTAAAATTGTCAAGAACACCTTGGAAACAACTGTTACTACCCCCACCGCTCTAATCACTGCACCTGTCACCTTCCCTGTTCAACTTAAAGGGAAGGAAATTCAGGTAGATGACGAGCCTGACATTCTTGACAGCACCTTCTATGTTTGAAATAGGGTCTAGTTTGAGGTCTACACCTCTAACCAGGACTCAGAGAAGGAACAAGAACAGGAGAATAGCTAAGATCAAGAAGGTGAAAGCTGTCGAGGTTGTTGCCTCAATTTCTATAGATGAAGATGAAGAGATTGGACTACCTAAGACCTCCCCTCTCTTAAGAGGGAGCAGGTTTCATCCACTATCTGCTTCTCTTTATGAAGAGGATGTCCAAAAGATCGCTGCTACACCATCTCAATTCTATTGTCGCAATAACCAAGTAAACACTAAAGGATTCGTACCATTAATGCGAGTTTGTATGGTCTTTGAGAAGCTGACAAAGAAAGAAAGATGTTCCATTGAATAAATCCTCAATAAGATGGGATGCGCTGTGTCACCCCAGATGAGGAGACAGATACTGAAGGATGATAAGTTTGTTTCGCATCCTACAATGAGATTTGAGAAAAGAGGAGAAGGTTTGCTTCTACAAACCTCTTGGAGAGTCCGTTCAGATGATCATCATCTAAGTTTTTCCTCTGCCACTACCACTCCACTACTGTCAGGATTCTCGTCAGACAGCGTTTGGGAGCCCGTGTTCCTCCCATTTTTGTCGCTGTCACTCCTAACGCCATTTTTTCCCAAAATTTTAGGGGACAAAATCCCATTAAATATCATCTTGGGTCAAGAATAAGTGTACCTAGGGTACAGGATAAGCCCTTACCATGGTCAGAAAGGTCAAGGAATAGTAAAAGATTACCTGTTGATGTGTTTGGTTCATGCACTAGGGGGCCCACTGGGTCTTAGCATATGGATATCACCAACAAGTCACTCGATCCCAAGGTATTTGTATCTTAGAAGATGGTGTGGCACCTAAGGTCATTGAACCAACACATACGAAGGAACCCATGATGGAGAATTCTGAGGAAAATTCCCCATCACCATTGAAAATGTTGCTTGTCAGTTGTCACAGACTGATCCTAAGGTGTCTAAAAAAGACCCAATTGAAATAAAGTTAGAAAAGCTCAGAAAGGATATTAAATAGTTTTCCAAGGAAGGGGAAGATGAATTGGATGATGAAGAGGATTTGACTGATTATATGGATGAAGATTTCACCGAGATAAAAGTGGTGGAAACCCGGGCATCTTCATCCTTACAAGAGGCACTAGGAGAGGAGAGTGTTGTGGAAATATTGCAAAAGATTGTTCAGTAAAAATATGAGCAAATGGAATACATGAAAGTAAAAATGAAAGAAATGATGGCTGCTATTATGACTTTACAAAGCTAGCCACAATCTCCAAAAATAGTACCTGTTGAGGTAAACCAACCGGATGTTGTAAAGATTGACGATAATAAAAATGAATCCACTTCTGTTAATAAATAAGAACAATGTAAGAAAGATCATGTCCAGAATTTGATACCGGAGAAGGACATTAAGAGTATGATAGAATAGCAGGTGAAAGAAACCTTGATACAGTCTAATGGCGGTGCATCAATTCTATGGGGTAGACCATATCCTGAAGAATTTGATGTTGTGCAATATCCCAAGGGTTTTAAAACTTTTGATGGAACAGGAAACCCTTGATATCATGTGGTACATTTTTGCACCAGTTGTTGCAACGCAGGGGGGAATGATGCTCTTCATTTTTTACAGTTGATCAGAAGCCTGTCAGGAGTGGCATTTGATTGGTATGCAAAATTGTCAAATGGTTCTGTTAAAATATTCATGAAATTAGAAGATCTCATCATTAAATGATTTGTTGGGGCTCAACATCATATCACTGTTGGTGATTTAGTGATCAAGAAACAAAGAACGGATGAAACTCTCTAGTGGATTAAATTTTGCGCTGGAGGAATTTAAGCATGAAATGCGAACCACAACTTCAAGAATAACATGCGATTGAATTCCTGTTAAAAAGTATTCACGGGCCAGTTGATTTCCTCTTCAAGGGGTTCACAATTAAAACTTTTGAAAATTTACTCAGCAAAGCCGGGAGTCTTCAAGAGGAAGCTAATCAACTTGGTTTTATTAAGAGATTTGAAAAATAGAGACGCGCAAAAGTCTTCAAGAAAAGTCTGGGACTGTTGCGACTATTGACAAGGGTAAGCAACCATTGGAGATAAGAGCTGAACAAACACAGCAAAGCCATCAGCCTCTTCAGAAATACCGTACACAGTCATCCCACCAAAGGTCTTATCAGACAAATAACAGATCAATTCCAACTCTGACAGAAAATTTGAACAGAGTATATTCTTTTGAAGACGAAGCAGTTGGTAAAATGTTTCACAATTTAATCAAGAAACCAGGATTCAGCTTGTCAGAACCAAAGAAGTCCGATGAAGTTGATAAGAAGGATCACCCATTATATTGTCCATACCATAGAATGATTGGACATACTCTGGAGAATTGCTTTTCTTTCAAGAATTGGTTGGAATATAATCGCAAAGACGGGAACATAACAATCCCAAAAGAGTATATGAAAGAACCTGGACAAGGTTTGATCAATACAGATTCAGTTGATCCTATTGTTCCGATTGATACACGGTCGAAGATGGGTGGAATACAGTTTGGATAAAGTCTTCAAAGAAAATACTGAATCAAATTCAGAATACTTAAGTACAAGCTGCGACTCAAGATCAAGAACCTGTTAAGCCAGTATTGTCGATTACATAGAAGAAGATTCGAAGAAGATTGAAAAACTCATCGAAAACCCGAAATGTGAAATGAAACTTGATCGTCCAAGATTAGTTACTACAGATTTGGGAGAGAAATCTCTCAAGCCACTGACTTTGTATGATTTCTTCTTTGCTCCACCAGGGGCAGGTAATAATATGGAATTTGACTTTGGCTACGTTTTGACTGTTTTTGTTGATGGTATAATTGAGGATGACTCACCTAATCCTGATACTAATCTCAATCTTTTTAATGATTATTAAATCGTACAAAGTTCTGACACATGTGACGGTGAGCCGTAAGAAAATATTGATGATAATAATTATGATTCAGAAGACGATGCGCCCGTTTTTGAACTTCACAAATCGCCGATTGCGATAGAGTTAGAGTCTTTAGATTTTTAAGGAATCCTAGAATAAACAGTTACTCCTGCTCATGTAGAGGCAGTTCCAAAGTCAAGACATGATTCAGAAGAAGTAAGAGAAATAAATTTGAGAAGCGAAAAAGTATTGCCTCCTAGAATGGGTCCAAAGGATGCAATGAAACAAATAGTTATTCAGGATAATCCAGTCCCACCGATCGATGAAATACCTATCCAAAAGGGAGATGAGGAAACAAGCATGAAGGTGGACGATAATGTACTAGCCCATCTTAGGAAATTACCTACTAAGTTGAGTATATACGATGCCGCAATTCTATCAAAGGAAATGTGAGAGGCTTTAATAAAGGCTTTGCTAGATCCAAAAATTTGTTTAGCTCAACTTGCTAGTACTTACTTGGATAAGGTTTTTTCATTAAGAGAACAAGCAAAAATAACATTCACAAATGATGATTTGCTACTTGGGACCGCTGATCATAATCGTCTGTTGTATTTTTCTATAAACATCGGCAACTTCATGCTCTCTAGAGTATTAGTGGATCCAGGGGCATCCATTAATATAATGAGTTCACAGACTTTAGCCTATTTGGACATAGATGCAAGAACATTTACTGCTGATAAGATGATGTTAAGAGGCTTTAACAAGAAAGGGGAAAGAGCTCTTGGATCAATTACATTACTGATGAAAATTGGAGAATTAGTAACAACTGCAAAATTCCATATCATTGATTATGAAACTTCATTCAATGCTCTCTTGGGCCGACCCTGGATTCATGAGAATAGTCTAGTTCCTTCATCACTACATCAATGCATAAAGTCTTGTTTGGAAGGACAAGAATACTGTATAAAGGGAAATCTACATCCGTTTTCAATTCACGAAGTGGGTATTCATGAAGATGCCACTTACTATACTCCTTTGAAAAAGAATGTTACACCTCAAGACGATATTACAAGAAACATAAGGGGTCCAGAAGATATACAAGGACAAGGTCATCCAATACCGATTCAACAATCTTTTATTACCCCCTTACAACAAGATGGTGAGAGTTCCTCTAGAACTTGTATCCGAGGTCGAGGCCGGTGACGAGGTCACAGAAGGATCGATAAAATTGTTGAACAAAAGAGTTTAATCATCAACATTGGTTTGGAAGACTGTTTTGAAGATGAAAAAATAAGGAAAGGAGCAACAACGATTAACCAGAAGAAACTTCTTTTTGAAATTGATTTAGAAGACGAAGGGAAACATGATTATGGTTCAATGTATGATCGGCTTAATTGCTATGTACAAAATATGGCCCTCAACCTGATTTCTACTCATAAAATTGAGGGTGAGATGGTTAAAGAAGTATATAGTGCAGGTATGAAAGCAATTAAGTTTCATCGCGGTTCTTCATCCTCTAGTTCTGAAATCAATGTAAAACTAGAAGATGAGCTTTCTTTTGAGTTAAAGGAATTACCTGTTGATTGGTACTCGCCTTGTTTTCAAAATCTTGCTCAGCACGGTTTGGTACCTAAGCAATGGTAAGAAAATCAATCATGATACTTTGAGAAATTCTGGAACAATGATAATCAAGCCTTTAATTCCAAGCAAGGTCTTGGATTCGGCACCGTGGGACCTGTTGATGACACAAAATTTTGCCTATTTTTTATTAATGGACATGAAGAAGATTTTTAGAAGCTCTGAACAACTACGAAGAGTCTACAATTGAGGATGCCCCACAAGAATTCAAAGAAGAGATTAAATCAATAGTAGATGAGTTACAAGAAATTAACCTGGGTACCGAAAAGAAACCGAGAGCAATTTTTATTAGCTCTGTATTTGATGAAGAAAAGTCTATAAATATGATTAAGTTGTTGACAGAGTTTAAAGATTATTTCTCTTGGAGTTATGAGGAAATGCCCGGATTGATGCCAAAAGTTCCAGTACACAAGTTGGGCTTAGATTCTATCGCTATTCCTGTTAAGCAAGCTTCAAGAAGAATGCTTTTTGATATTGAAGAACAAGTTAAAAATGAAGTCAAGAAATTAATAGACGCTAAATTCATTCACAAAGAACAATAACCTACGTGGTTGGCTAGTATAGTACCAGTTAAGAAGAAAAATTGGCAAATTCGGATCTGCGTGGACTTTAGAGATTTGAATAAAGTATGCCCAAAAAATGAGTTTCCTCTTCCAATCCCAGAATTGATGGTGGATATTGCATCGTCTCATGAAATTTTCTCTTTCATGATGGATCGATCTAGGTATAATCAAATAAAAATGGCTCCAAAAGATAAAAGGTTTACAGCTTTCCAAACGCCAATTAGAGTTTATTGTTATACAGTAATGCCTTTCTAATTGAAGAATGCTGGTGTAATGTATCAACGAGCAATGACAAGGATTTTTGATGACCTCATTCATAATTAAGTGGAATGTTATGTGGGTGATTTGGTCATCAAAAGCAAGCAGAAAGAAGATCATTTGTACGATTTGAGAATTATTTTTTAGCGGCTACAACAATTTAACCTTAAGATGAATACCCTAAAGTGCGCATTCGGTGTGACTTCTGGGAAATTTTTAGGGTTTGTTGTTTGCCACCACGAGATTGAGATTGACCAGGGTAAGATTAAAGCCATCTTGGAAATGCCACCCCCTAAAAATTTAAAATAATTACGATATTTTCAAGGGAGGCTAGTATATTTAAGACGCTTTATCTCTAACTTGTCAGGTCTGTGTCAACCTTTTTTCATGTTGACTAAGAAAGATGCAAAGTTTATCTGGGATGATAAATGTCAACGTGCTTTTGAGAGCATTAAGCAATACTTAACAACACCTCCTGTCTTCGCAGCACCCATTTCGGGCAGACCTTTAATACTTTATACCATAACTTTGGATGACTCCCTCGGAGCCCTATTAGCCCAAGTCAACGATGAGGGTAAATAAAATGCTCTTTATTACTTAAGCCATCGTTTAATTCCAGCGAAATTGAAATATCCTTTGATTGAGAAACATTATTTGGCTTTAATCTTCGCAGTTCAAAAACTCCATCATTGCATGCTTTCTCACAAATTCAACCTTATCTCAAAGTTTAATCCATTGCAATATTTAATGACCTGACCAACAATTTTCGGTAGGTTAGCTAGATGGGCCATGGTATTATTGCAGTTTGATATAACTTTTGTTCCACTCTGAGCTATGAAAGGACAGATTTTAGCAGACTTCCTCACAACACTCCCATTGTCGGCTAGTTCCCCTCTCAATGATGATTTGCCAGATGAACAGATAATGGATGTGGAAGATTCCAAGACTCGACGTTGGGAACTATATTTTGATGGGGCTTCTTCAACACAAAGGGATAAAGAATTGCAAACAATAATACCTGGTAAAGCAGGGATTGGATTGATCTTCATTACACCGAAAAAAAGGGATGTTAAGCTATTCTTATCATTTGACAGAATCGTGTACGAATAACGAGGCAGAGTATGAAGCACTGATAACAGGGTAACAATTAAGAATATTAATAGGTATAACTGACATTAATATTTACGGAGATTCACAGTTGATCATTCAATAGGTTGCTGGACAATACAAAATTTTGAAGCATAAGTTGAAACAATATCATTGTTATACAATGAAGTTATTAGAACAAATTCCAGACGTGAAAATATATAGAATTGTAAGGGGACAAAATACTCTCGCAGATGCCTCAATTAAACTTGCCAAGGAATTTGCATGTCCACAAGAAGATTCCATTAAGATCACTATTCAAGGACTTCAGGTTTTGTCCCAGATCAATGTAAATACTTTGAAAAAATTTGGTAAAGAGGAAACAGTAATGAAACTACCAAAATTGCAGAAGACTAGCGTCAACATTTCATAGAATATTTACAAACAGGAAAGCTGCCATATGATAAGTCAGTAGCATATCAGATAAATAAGAGAGCTCGTTCATATGCTTTAATAGATAATGTTCTTTACCAAAGATCTTTTGACCAAACGTGGTTGAGGTGCTTGAATGCTACAGAAGCTCAAGAAATTGTTAAAGAGGTACACTCAGGACTTTGTGGCCCTCATCAGTCAGGTCCGAAGATGAAAATAAAAATTA
Source organism: Phalaenopsis hybrid cultivar (assembly GCA_002079205.1). Classification (NCBI taxonomy): domain Eukaryota; kingdom Viridiplantae; phylum Streptophyta; class Magnoliopsida; order Asparagales; family Orchidaceae; genus Phalaenopsis; species Phalaenopsis hybrid cultivar. The sequence goes on from JXCR01147086.1 coordinate 60,918, forward strand.
AAAGGCTAGTATATTACTGGCCCGCGATGATGACCGACTGTATGAAAATTGCCAAATGTTGTCACCAATGTCAAGTACATGAAGTGGTCTTACATCACCCCCCAAATGTGCTACACCCGACAGTTACGTCATGGTCATTTGAAAGTTGGGTCTCTGATGTGGTGGGTCCTATAGACCCTCCATCTTCAAAGGGACATTGATTCATTCTAGCCACGACCGATTAGATTTCAAAGTGGGCAGAAGCAATACCATTAAGAGAAGTAAAAGCACACCATGTCTTACAGTTCTTCAAGAACCAAGTTGTTTACCGTTTTGGAGTACCATGCAGAACTATCTCAGACAACGGGTTTGCATTCAAAAACATAAAAATAAATAATTTTGTCAGAAGACACAGAATAAATTGGCATTATTCTACAATTTATTATTTGAGAGCTAATGGATTAGCTGAGGCTTTTAATAAGACTCTTGTCCAAATTCTAAAAAAGACCTTGGACAAAAACAAAAGGAATTGGCACGAGCAGTTATTAGAAGCCTTGTGGGCCTATAGAAATACGTTCAGAACTCCAACTCAGTCTACACCTTATGCTCTTGTGCATGGGTCCGAGGCTCTGTTACCCTTAGAAATTCAACTTCCTTATCTCAAAGTTGTTATTGCCAACAAAATCACTACTGAAGAGAATGCCAAATTACGACTGGAAGAATTAGAATGCCAAATTACGACTGGAAGAATTAGAAAGTTTGGAAGGAAAATGACTGGTAGTGCAACAAAATTTGGAATTGTATCAAGCCAGGATGATTCAAGCACATGAGAAACTGGTCCACCCCAGGACTTTAAAGTTGGTGATTTGGTTCTTGTCCTTAGAAGACCTATTCTTGCACATCGCAAGATAGAAGGTAAATTTGAACCAACCTGGGAAGAACCGTTTGTGGTCAAAAGAGTTTACTCTAGAGGTGCCTACCAACTGATAAATTGTCAAGGAGAATGACCTATGCTTCCTATTAATGGACGATATCTAAATAAATACTCTACGTCATGATGTTTCGAAAGAGCAAACTTTTGAAATAAAGTCTTGTTCTTAGAAGCACCGATGTTCTAATTGCAACTGGATCCGAACGTAAATTTGTAATAAAAAATACTTGAATAAAAAAAACTAATTTTGCAATATATTATATATATATATATAATTTGGTATATGACACTTTTTTTTGTTTCTTTCTCCTTTCTTCTTTCACGTTAGTTCGATTTTTAAAACAAACAAACCTAATATGTGTGTGTGTGTGTGTGTGTGTGTGTGTGTGTGTGTGTGTATATATATATATANTTCAAAATCCATTCAAACTAACCATCAAATAAACTTCAAAACAACTTTCATCCTTCATGAAAGTTGTTCATAATGATGTTATTCACCAAACACAACAATAAATTTGAGCTTAGCCCAAAGCTAGCTCAAGTTTGACCTAAGTTAACCACCAAATCAACTTCAAAACAACTTTCATCCTTCATGAAAGTTGTTCATAATGATGTTTTAACCAAACACAACAATCAATTTGGACTTAGCCCACGGCTAGCCCAAGTTTGACCCAAACTTAGCCCAATCAAATCAACTTCAAAACAACTTTCATCCTTCATGAAAGTTGTTCATAATGATGTTTCACATCAAATAAAACAATCAATTTGAGCTTAGCCCAAAGCTAGCTCAAGTTTGACCCAAGCTTAGCCCCCGAATCAACTTCAAAACAACTTTCATCCTTCATGAAAGTTGTTCATAATGATTTTTTACACCAATCACAACAATTAATTTGAGCTTAGCCCAAAGCTAGCTCAAGTTTGACCCAAGTTTAGCCCTACATGCTTAACTTAAGTCTAAATCCAAACCCATTAAAACCCATCCAAATTGACCACCAAATACTCAAAGAAAGCTTTCATCCTTCATGAAAGTTGTTCATAATGATGTTTTACACCAAATAAAACAATAAATTCTTCACCAACCACAACAATCAGTTTGAGCTTAGCGGTCTAAATTTAAATCCATTAAAACTCATCCAAATTGACCACCAAATCAACTTCAAAACAACTTTACCCTTCCTGAAAGTTGTTCATAATGATGTTATTCACCAACCCCAACAATCAATTTGAGCCTAGCCCAAATCCATTAAAACCCATCCAAATTGACCACCAAATCAACTTCAAAACAACTTTCATCCTTTCAAATCCATTCAAACCCATCCAAATTGACCACCAAATCAACTTCAAAACAACTTTCATCCTTCCCATTAAAACTCATCCAAATTGACCACCAAATCAACTTCAAAACAACTTTCATCCTTCATGAAACCAAATTGATTACCCAACTTTCATCCTTCATGAAAGTTTCATCCAAATTGACCACCAAATCAACTTCAAAACAACTTTCATCCTTCATGAAAGTTGTTCATACCCAAATTGACCACCAAATCAACTTCAAAACAACTTTTATCCTTCATGAAAGTTGTTCATAATTAAATTGACCACCAAATCAACTTCAAAACAACTTTCATCCTTCATAAAAGTTGTTCATAATGATTTTTACCTCAAACACAACAATCAATTTGAGCTTAGCCCATGGCTAGCCCAAGTTTGACCCAACTTTACCAACCACAACAATCAATTTGAGCTTAGCCCATGGCTAGCCCAACTTTGACCCAAACTTAGGTACACCAACTAAAACAATCAATTTGAGCTTAGCCCAAAGCTAGCTCAAGTTTGACCCAAGTTTAGCCCTACATGCTT
>JXCR01147086.1:98301-110265 GCA_002079205.1 Phalaenopsis hybrid cultivar
CAAGTCCTAAATATCTAAATAATTTACAGGACTGAAATATCACATAATTTCCCTTTCAAAGACGTAAAGCCAAATCATATGTTAGTTTGAGATGCCACTGAATATTCTTCAGTATCTTCGACATCTCTTACTTTTTGTTCCTTTGGATTCCGGAAATAACTATTCCTATTTGAACCTATCCCATTTGCTTTTCCTATGAATAATCATGGAAACCTAAATGTTTAATTCTAGAAGAAGAAATCTCTTATTAATATCGAGAGTTTTCTTAGGTGACTTCAGTTGTCTAAGATGTAATTAACTATAGGGGCTTGCCTCTATAGAGAATTAAAAATCCAGATTAATCTAAACCCTATCTAATCTAAGTATTAGATAGGAGAATTTGTTGGCTATAAATTTTGTAGACCAAAATAGAGTCATAAACTTTTAAGTTTAAATAGTTAAGCCTACTAATAAGTGATACGTTCATCCTTCGAGATGATATATCATTTATGTTATTGTGCTCAATTATTTAAACTATTAGATATATGAGGTCTACCCGGTCTCATTCTTTTCTAAAAAAATATANTCATGCGCGCTTCAAAATTAATAAATTTTTTTACTTTTAAATTACCTTTTTACTAAAAATTTTAAAATTCCCACAAACTAAGACTTAGCCGGTCTACAGATTGACCTTTGTTAATTTTCAGTGCTTGCACTAAGATTACAAGGTTTTGACTATATAAATAACCCTAGAGCTTTCTGTTTTAAAGCTGCTGCGATGGCCTACCCAAAGCTGACTTTTTCTTGCAACTTGTCGACAAGCCATGAAGCCTGCAATGTTGTTCCTACCATTAAGTTCGGAGCCAGATTTCAAGACCTCGAGGTTATCCTCGGGAAGGCACCATTAATCATCATGAAAGTTACAACTCCAGAAGTTCAAGAGTTGTCTGCTGAGTTCAACCTAAACTGTCTTCAAGACTTTGCTCCTTATAAGAAGGCCAAGACTATTGTTGCCACTACGATAACTACCAAGACTGTTGTTCCCACTACTACTAAAAGGAAAGAAGTAATGATTATTAAAGATCCGATTGAGGGATTAGCTTTCTCACCATCAGTGTTTGAAATCCAATCAAGTTTGAAGACTGCACCACTAACCCGAACTCAAAAGAGAAACCAGAACAGGAGAGTTCGGAGGGCCACTAAAACCCAGGCTCCTGAGGAGATACCCTTTAAGGAAGATCCCCACCAGGATGAGTCGCAATTACTAGAAAACTATCCACTTCTGTGGGGAGGTAGATTCCATCCTTTAATGGATATTGATGGATACGAGAGTATTTGGAAAATCTTCGTTGCATTACCATCTCTTCATAAACAAGGTGAGGAGAGGAAGAAGCTTGCTCCTATCGCCCGAGTCAGTTTAGTTTTTCAGAGGCTAGCTGTCAAAGAGGGTTGCTCAGCTAATAAATTATTTCAACGAGTGGGGCATGTAATATCCCCTCGAATGAGGAAAGAGATTTCAAAAGACGTCAGATCCGCCAAATGATCTAAAAAATCAATTGAAATTTTGCCTACTCGCATCCCTGTCTGGTTTCGCTTAGGAAGCAGAGTTGATACTGCCATAATTACCACCGATTATACCACTACTAGGACCACAGGTCGTCGACCCGTTAAGTCAAGGTTGGGTTTGAGAATTCTACTGATCACCCACTTCAAAAACATTCCTAAAGTTTCAAAGGAAAATATGAAGAAATTGCCCAGTACTATAGTCAGTCTGCACCATGGGGAGCATACTTCTCTTCGACATACCAATGTTTCTGCTAGGACACTCTGTCCTGAGACATCATCGTCAAAGAAAAAGGTGTGGGTAACCAAGGTCGTTGTACCAATACAATCTGGTAAGCCCACAGGGCAAGAGCACTGAATGAAGCCAGGGTCCAAAGAATCTAACATTGTCGCAGAAATTGCCAGCGAGATGGAAGAACAAGATGAGGAGGTCCAGCAGAATCCTCCAGAACTAAAAGCAATTCAGGGATCAATAATTAAAGAAAAAGTTGAAAAGCTCCGAGTCAAGATTTTTGAGTTGGCTCGGGAACATGGAGTCTTCATTGATGATGATAAACACTTTGACAATAATGATTACGTTAAAGAGGATTTCATGGATGTCCATTTTATTGAAACCAGAGCCGCTACATCTGCGTGCAAGGCTCAACCTCTCATCAAAGAGAACACCATAGATGAGCTGCNATAAGTTCTCCTAGTATGTTTGTATAATCCCCTAGGATAAGCCTTTCAAGGCATAGTTTTCTCTCTTCTTCCTCCCTTTTTCTTGGGACGAGACGATGATGTNCAACCATGACTGGTATGGCCATAATTCAAGGACAATCTCAACCCCCATAGTTAGCCTCTCCGGAGGTCAACCAACTAGAAATTATACATATTATAGATGAAAATAGAGAAGTTGCCTCAGCCAACAGAGATGAGCAACAAAAGAAGGACTCTCTATCAAGTGTCATGCTGGAGAAGGAATTTAAGCAAATGGTTGAGCAGGTTCGAGAGGCCTTAACCCAATCTGAGGGTGGTACATTAATTTTAAAGGGTAGATCCTATTCGAAGGAGTTTGATGATGTACCTTTCCCTAAGGGTTTTGTGTCCCCGAGCTTCAAGAAATTTGATGGGACTGGAAATCGCAGACAACATATAGCACACTCCAAGCCAATTGTGGCAACACAAGAAATAATAAAGCTTTACTCTTCCAACAGTTCATCAGCAGCTTATTAGGGGTTGCCTTCGATTGGTATGTTGATTTACCCAATAGATCAGTTAAGTCATTTGCCAAGCTGGAACAATTATTTGTGAAAAGATTTATCAGAGCGCTACATCATGTGTCTATAGGAGAGCTCATGATGGGAAAATAAAAGCCTAACGAGACTTTGTTGGATTACATCTTGAGGAGGAGAAACCTTATCATGCAGTCTGAACCTCAGCTATAGGAACATCATGCAATTGAGATTTTACTCAAAAGCATTCATGGGCCAGTAGCTTTCATGCCTAAGGGACTCACCATCAAATCCTTCGAGAAGCTACTTAGTAAATCCAGCAGTCTTCAAGAAGAAATCAAACATATGGATTCACAAAAGAAGTCCAAGGTAACCAAAGTGTTTGAAAAGAAATCAGGAATAGTAGCAACAATCAATAAAGGGAAGCAATCAATGAAGATAAATGTAGAAAATCCTCATCAATCTACATCACAGCATGCTCAGAAATAGAATAGTCAGTCTAACTAGTGATCTCCTCCAGAAAGATCACCTCAAACACGGAATAAGAGAATATCTTTGGCAGAATGACAAAATAGGGTGTATTCTTTCAAAGATGAAGTTGTATCCAAAATGTTCAGAAGTCTGATGAAGAAGCCTAAGTTCAGACTACCAGATCCAAAGTAACCCAAAGAGGTCGATAAGAAAGATCAACTAAATTATTGCCCATACCACTGATTGTTGGGACACACTATAGAAGAATGCTTTATCATTAAGGATTGGCTTGAGAAGAACCTTAAAAAAGGGAATATAACAATCCTGAAGGAATATTTGAAAGAACCTGAAAAATGTTCTATAAATGTGATTTTGGCTAAACCAATCTCTCTGATTGATCCGTATACTGGTGAAGAGGGATGGAGTATGACTTGGGACAAACTCAAGAGGGTTTTAAATTAAATCCAAGATTCATCAAAACAATCTTTTGGATATACTAGAAAAGATGAATGGAATGAAGTTTAGAGCAAATCATTCAAGAAAAAATTAAACTAAATCTAGAGAATACATCAAAACAAGTCTTCGTTCAGAGTCTTCGACCTGTCAAACCCAAGATGAAGATNAGAATGAAGTTTAGAGCAATCATTCAAGAATAAATTAAACTAAATCTAGAATGCATCAAAATAAGTCTTCGTTCAGAGACTTCGGCCTGCCAAACCCAAGATGAAGATTTCGCCACAAGATCTGTCATCATCAAAGACAAATAAAAAGAAGAACACTACTACAAAGATTGATAGCACAAGGGGTAGGATAGTGGCTGTCTCTACTAGATTGGTTGTCTCGGATTTGGGGAAGAAAATCCTCGAACCCCGTACTTTTTATGATTATCTTTTTTCCCCTCTGGGACTTATGAATATATTGATTGTGATTTTGGCTACATTTTAAGAATTTCTAATGATAACGTAACAAATTTTGACCAATCTAGCTTTGATCTCAATTCTCAAAATGATCCTCAAATTGTACTTAAGCCCAACAAACTCATTATAAAGACTGAAGAAGACATCAACGATACCAGCTATGACAGCTTTGGAAGTAGGAACCATTCATCGAGCACCAGGGTGCACCACTTGCCATCAACTTAGATCTTTCCGACAAAGAGGAAACACCAAAAGATTCAACAATGATATCTCAAGAAAAAGAAATTACTGAAGTAAAGTTAAGGAGCAGGAGAGTGTTACCCTCGAAAACAGCTCCAGTGGATAAAGGAAAGCAAATAGTTACTCGAGAAGAGCTACCTCCACCTCCACCAGTGGAAGAACCACACAACCAAGAGAAAATTAGAGGATCATACAAAGTGGATTATAATGTGCTAGCTCATCTCAGGAAGTTTTCGGCCCGATTGAGCATCTAAGACTCTTTGATCCTATGAAAGGAGATGAGAGAGTGTTTGATTATAGCTTTACTTGACCAAGAGATTTGCCTGGCTCAGTTGGCCAACACATCCTCAGATGAAGTTTGTTCGTTGAAAGAAAAACCTGGGGTAACCTTTACATATGAAGATTTGTTGCTTGGTACCATCGACCACAGTCGTCCACTCTATATCTCTGTTAACATCAGCAGGTTTGTGTTGTCCAGAGTTTTACTAGATCTGGGAGCATCTTTAAACTTGATGAGTCTACAGGCATTGGCCTATTTAAACATTGAAGCTCAAGAGCTTACGACTGATAAAATGATGCTAAGAGGATTCAACCAAAAGGGAGAGAAAGCCCTTGGATCTATTACACTATTTATGTAGGTTGGGGAACTAGAAACAACCACCAAGTTTCATATCATCGACGCTGAAACCTCTTTCAATGCTCTATTGGGTCAACCGTGGATTCACGAACACACATGGTTCCATCTTCTCTACACCAGTGCATTAAGTACTACAAATAATGACAAGAACATTGCATCAAGGGAGATCTACAACCGATTTCAGTTCATGAAGTGGGCATTCATAAAGATGTTGCTTACTATGCGCCTCCAACGAAAACTGTCTTCTCTCATGAAACTGCAAAAAATAAAAGTGAAGATTCATAAAAATCGCAAAGAAGAAGCCATTAAACTCCACTTCAACAATCTTCCACCACTCCTTTATTATAAGTTGGTGGAGGTTCTTTTAGTTCATGCACCCGAGGTTGAGGCCAGAGACGTTGACGTGGAAGAATCAACTTAATCGTTGAACTGACTAGGCAGACCTTCAACATTGGTGATGAGGACAATTCCGAAGATGAAATAATGATGATAAAATAGAGGAAACCTCAGTATGAGATATCCTTGGAAGATACCGAGAAAAGTGAATATGAGACAATGTATGATCGGATAAACCACTATGTGAATGCTATGACCCTTACTCTGATTCTCCCTCAAAAGGTCGAGAGTTTAGAGGTCAAGGAAGTCTGTAGTGTTAGTTTAAAGCTGTTCAAATTTTATTGTGCTTCTACCTCTACTGATCTTGAAAATCATGTAAACTTGGATGATGATCCTAATGAGTTAATGGAATTGCCTTTTGGTTACTTTTCGCCTTGTGTACAAAAGTTAATTCAACAGGGAAATTTGCCAAAACAAATACCAAAAGATAAATTTCAACTTTTTGAAAAATTATGGAATGTTAAAATTTAAACTCTAAACTCAAAAGAGGGTTTCATATTTGGTACAGTTGGACCAGTTGATGATTCGGAATATTATATGGTTGTTACTAGTGAATCAGAAGAGGATTGCCTTGATATAGAGAATGACTCTACCGATCAATTACTAGAAGATGCTTCGCCAGAATTTGAGGGGGAAATTAAATCAACTGTTGATGAACTAAAGAAAATCAACCGTGGGACTGAAGAACAACCCCTGCCTACATTTATAAGTTCTTTACTCAACAATGAAGAATCTCTACAGTTGATTAAATTGTTAACAGAATTCAAAGATTATTTTGAATGGAGTAATGAAGAAATACCAGGATTGTCAGCAGAGGTTGCGGTTCATAAATTTTGGGTGGACATGAATATAACCTCAGTGAAACAAGCTTCCAGAAGAATGCGCCTCGAAATAGTCGAGGTAAAAAAATTAATAGATGCTAACTTTGTGAAAAAAGAGCAATACCCCACATGGTTAACTAACATTGTACCTTTTAAGAAAAAAAATGGACAAATTGGTGTTTGTGTCGACTTCAAAGATTTGAAAAAGGCATGTCCAAAAGATGAGTTTCCACTGAAATGATGGTGGATATTGCTTCAACACATGAAATCTTCTCTTTCATGGACGGATCGTCGGGATACAATCAAATCAAGATGGCTCCTGAAGATGCAGTACTTACAGCCTTTAGAACACTGATTGGAATTTTCTGTTACACAGTGATGTCGTTCAGCCTAAAGAATGCTGGAGAAACATATCAACGTGCAATGATGAGGATTTTTTTACGACCTCATTCACAATCAAGTGGAATGCTACGTGGATGATTTGGTCATCAAAAGTAAACAAAAGATAGACTATTTGTAATTTGAGGATCGTGTTTAAACGATTACGACGATATGAAATGAATCCATTAAAGTGCGTTTTTGGCGTTACGTCCGGGAAGTTTCTAGGATTCGTTGTCCATCATCAGGGAATTGAGATTGACCCGGAAAAGATTAAAGCTATCTTGGAAATGCCTCCTCCTAAAACCTTGAAACAACTACGTTCCTTCTAGGGGAAGTTGGCATATCTGAGACGCTTTATTTCAAATCTCTTAGGTAGGTGCCAGCCCTTCTTTGCATTAATTAAAAAGGATGCCAAATTTATTTGGGAAGAGAAATGACAGCATGCCTTCGAGGACGCTAAATAATACTTAATGACACCTCATGTTGTGGTAGCCCCTATCCCAAAGAAACCATTGATACTTTATACAACGGCCTTAGAAGACTCTCTTAGAGCCCTCTTAGCCCAAGTCAATGATGAGGGTAAAGAAAACGCACACTACTATTTGAGTCACCGTCTGATACCGACGGAGATAAGGTATCCACCTATCGAGAAGCATTGTCTGGCGTTAATTTTTGCCGCCCAAAAACATAAACATTACATTCTTTCTCATAAGATTACCCTAATTTTAAAAGTTAACCCATTTCAATATTTGATGACCCAACCAACACTCTCCGAATGTCTAGCAAGATGGTCAATGATTTTATTGCAATTTGATGTAATTTTTGTTCCCCTTCGTGCTATCAAGGGACAGATTTTAGCAGACTTTCTCACTGCACACTCACTTCCAGTTGGGTCCCCTCTTAATGATGAACTACCAGATGAGCGGATACTACAAATGGAATTTTCTAGTGCGCAATGTTGAGAAATGTACTTTGATGGAGCTTCGTTAGCCAGAAAAGATAAAAGCTTAGGCACAATTATACTAGGCAAAGCAGAAATCGATTTGATCTTTATCACACTAAATAAGGGTATGTTGAGGTTCTCATACCACCAGACAGAGCTGTGCACTAACAATGAAGCAGAATATGAAGCCCTAATCACTGGATTGGAGTTGGCACTCTCAACCGATATAACAGACATTGTCATCTGTGGCAACTCACAACTTGTCATCCAGCAAGTCGCCGAACAATACAAGATCATGAAACCAAGATTAGCAGAATGTCATTGATACGCAATGAAGTTACTGGAACAAATTTCCTATGTGACTTTCTACCGGATTCATAAGGGAGATAATGCTCATGCTAACGCTTTAGCAAAACTCGCTAAGGAGCTGGCATGTCCTCTAGAGGATTCCATTGAAATCACAGTACAAGGAAGCCAAGTTTTGTCTCAAATCAACCTTGACAATCTACACAAGCTCAAAAAAATAAGAAACAATGATTGTGGTTACGGATATCAATGAAGATTGGCACAAGTCATTAATAGAATATTTGCATACTAGAAAGCTGTCAGAAGACAAGTCAGCAGTACACCATATCATAAAAAACCTATGTTATACGCTCTAGTGGGTGACGTCCTCTACAGAAAATCATTCGATCAAATGTGGCTAAGATGCCTAAGCAGAGCCGAAGCCCAAAATATTGTTAAGAAAGTACATGACGGATTGTGTGGCGCTCACAAGTCAGGGCAAAAGATGAAATTGAAAATTAAAAGATTTGGATATTATTGGCCAGCAATGATGTCCGACTACATGGATACAGGTAGAAGATGTCACCAGTCCCAAGTGCATAGGGTGGTCTTGCACCAGCCTCTGAATGTGCTACACCCAACCATTGCCTTGTGGCCATTCGAGTGTTGAGGCAAAGACATAATAGACCCGATAGAACCTCCATCCTTCAAAGGATACAGATTTATACTTGCCTCTACAGATTACTTCTCAAAATGGGGAGAGGAAGTACCGTTATGAGAGGTTACGACACAGCACGTCCTTCAATTCTTCAAAAGCAAAATTTTCTACAATTTCTAAGTACCGTGATTAATAATTTTCAATAATGGGACAGCTTTTAAAAGCACAAATATCAATAATTTTGTCAAACTGCATTGGATAGATTTAAGATACTCAACAATTTACTATCCCAGAGCAAATGGCCTGGCTGAAGCCTTCAATAAGACATTGGTACAAATTTTAAAGAAGACGCTAGATGAAAATAAAAGAGATTGGCACAACAAACTGTTAGAAGCCTTTTGGGCCTACCGAACGACGTTCAGGACTCCCATAAATGTGCACCCTACATGCTCATGTATGGGTTTGAGGTCGTGCTACCGTTATAAATTCAGATGTCGTCTCTCAGAGTCATTGTTTCCAACCAACTCACAACAAAAAAAGTGTAAAACTTAGAGTTGAGGAACTAGAGAGACTTAAAGGAAAATGACTTGAAGCACAACAACATATGGAATTTTACTAGGCAAAGATGGTGCATCTCATGACAAATTGGTCTACCCAAGGACATTCAAAGTTGGCGACCTCGTACTTGTGCTCAAAAGGCATATTCTTGCACTCCGTAAGATAGGTGGAAAATTTGTGCCAACTTGGGAGGGACCATTTGTCATTGAAAAGGTCTATGCAAGAGGAGCCTACCAGTTAGTAGATTTTTGGGGTGAAAGACCCATGCTACTAGTCAACGGACGATACTTGAAGACATACTACGCGACCTGGCATTGCTTGTCATCACTTATTTTGAAATTGATATTTGGATTGTTTTGTGGTTATCTCTATGGTCAAACGTCTGTGACCTGTCCAAAATTTTTGTAATAAGATTAACATCAACATAGTGAAAATTTTTTAAAATTACACACTTCAGTTTTCTCTTTTTAAACATAATATCCTACTAAATTAAACAAAATGCATGCACAAATAAATGGCTTCTTCACAAAAATAAACTAAAATTTTCTTTAATAAATACTTTGTTTTGTTCTTATTCATGTTAAGTTCCAGCTCACTGACATTTTTCCTATTGTCTATAGAGAAAAATGTCAGGTCATAGGCTGATCTTTGCCTTTAAATATGGCTGGAACCTTGCACTCAAAGGAGATGGCGCTGCACAGCGGCACTATAGACTTTGACATGGAATTTAGTGAAGTTGACATGGATTATGAGGGGCCTCTAATGGATGTCATCAGCCGATGGGAAAAGGAAGGGTTGCCCTCACTATTAAGGTTGAACACCAAAGACAATTCATCACTGAAGGGAAAGAATGTGATGGTACAACAGGACCTGATGGAGGGGCCCAGCCGCCTACAGTCCATGATAGCTACGTTGACTGGAGGCCTAGTTGCTGCTGATAATGGACGACTTTCAGATACTCCACTATTAAGAACTCAGCGTAGAAATGCTAGCCACTGAAAGCATAAGGCTTTCTTACAAGAAGAAGAAGGTGTCATAAAGAGGCGGAGAACTTGCTTACTGTTATTCCTAAAGGAAACATTTATGATCCAGGCATGAGAGATACCTCTTCTAGCCTGCCTACTATAGATGATGAGTAAAGATTTGTTGCAAAGCCAGAAATACTACCAGCTTCAAATGTTCTGTGTGCAGGTTGCCCTACCTGCAACGTTGAGATACCAGCACGAGCGTCAGCTGCAAGGGTGGAGTGCCCGAGCTGCAATGTCCTACACCTATAGCGCTACAACACTTTAGAGACTATTCATCTACTGATGAGGGATCTCAGACTGCTGCTTACCTGATGGATGTAGAGCCTTATGTCCCGATGGATGCAAAGCCATATGTCTTATGGTGTATAGAGTCATACGTCCTGTCAGACGCAGAGTCCTACATTCCACTGCAAACAGAAAAAAGACCAACTTGGGTTCCCGCCATTGTTGAAATGAGGGAACATCCTTGACAGTCGTCGATTCTGAGTACGGCAGATTACTACAGAATAAGCAAAGTAAACAAAAAAATTTCAAATTCTACGAAAAAGTGCAAGGAGAATTCATCAACATATTAGAGGGAATGGAATTATACAGCAAGGTCTTCTCAAAAAGTGATGAACGAAGAATTCTCGACAAGATTTTTGACCTAAAAGATAGAGGTTGAGCAAGCCTGCTTATGGAAAGAACCTATTCCTAGCCTAGAAAGTGGATGCGAGGAAATGGGAGGATTACTATCTAGTGCGGCTGTTGTTACAACTTCACCAACGATAGACAAGAAATTCCTCCTGGGATTCTCAGACACGATCAGGTGGATCCATTTCAAAATTTTTGGCAATTAGTTGGATCTTTACTAAATTTTCTTAGATTTACCATGGCACCTAGAATGAGCAAAGGAAAGAGAAAGGTAGATTTTGATAATCAAAGGTTTGTCAACTATAAGACCAGCATTTTCTTCAATAATCTACTTTTAACTAAATAAGTAATTCTGGATCAAGGATTTAAAAATTTAGGTGGAGAAGTTAAAAGATTGATCAATGCTCGGCAATGGGAGAATTTTTGCTATTTTACTGTTGAGGCTATTATTGGTGTAGTGATGGAGTTCTATGCCAATTTTAAAGAGACTTTTGAAGACTATGTGTTTGTTCGTGGGAAATGGTGGAGTTTACTCCAATGAAGATTAATGAATTTTATCAGTTAGAAGATGTGTATAGCTGCCAGTACAAATAGTTTTCTGTTACAAATGAGACCTTGGATGAAGTTATTTCTTTTCTTACTAATGGAAGAGGAACTTAGAAAGTGAAAAATTTTGTTAAGGTAAACTTTCCTCTTTCTATGTTAAATGTAGTATCTAAGACCAGACACTACTTTATTTCTGGAAGAATGATACCAACAAATCATCATAGTGAAGTTACAAAGGATAAAGCCATCTTGAACTTTTGTATCCAACAGGTGAAGAGAACAGATGTAGGCTCTATTATTTATAGAAACACTTCATCTATTGCTTTTGGAGAGACTACTGGTGGTTTAGCACACCCTGCACTGACTTTCATATTATGTGAACAGGAAGGAGTTGATTTTAGAGGGGATGAGGAGAGGATTGAACCTCTAAAACCTATTGGGCCTACTAATATAAGGACTTATTAATCTCATGTTGGATGGAGATCTAGAAATAGAACTAAGGATATTCCTTCTACTTCAAGTACTACTTCTAGTACACCTACTAACCCAGAACTAATGGAGCAGATGATGATCCAACATATATATATCTTGAGAATGGGGAATAGAATAGAAAATATGGAGGTCAGGAATGCACAAAATGATTATATGATACGATAAAAGTTTGAATATGATGCTTCTTATGATGATGCAATGG
>JXCR01147091.1:12368-29940 GCA_002079205.1 Phalaenopsis hybrid cultivar
GATTTGAGGTAAAGCGCTCTTTCATCTAAACTATGAAAATTATGGGGTCAGTTTGACTTCATCTTTTTCAAAACCCAACTTTTTAAACGTCCTTCCGAAGCGGGCAACGGGATTTCAATTTTGATGACCGACAGCTTCTTATGAGCAAACCCCACACCAAAAATAGTGCCGACAGTGTATGCTAAATAAAATGGAATTAAAAGAACCAAGTTAATTAAACTAATTGTAAAACTTCAAAAGTAAACTTATGAAAACTAAATAAAGTTTCTGTAATTAAGAGTTCAAATTTAAGAAAGCATCATTCCCCTTTGCAATGTACTTAGATTGTGAAGAAATTAAAATCACTTTATATATATGTATATATCTAATTGTATTGTGCCAAATAGGAGCAATCCTATTCTTTACTTTCTTTCAGTGCATAAAAAATATNCGTACTTAGATTGTGAAGAAATTAAAATCACTTTATATATATATATATATATATATATATCTAATTGTATTGTGCCAAATAGGAGCAATCCTATTCTTTACTTTCTTTCAGTGCATAAAAAATATNTTGCATAAATCACCCCCACAACATTTCAAAAATATAAGACAAGTCAAAATTTAATCACAAGCATCACAAAAATACAACTTCAACTAAATTAAAACATCTCTATTGGAAGATCGGGAACCCTCGGTGGAGGTAACCTTGGTTGCTAACGAGTTTTCCCACGGTCTAAATGAAATTATGGAACTCATTAAGTTGAGTTTAGCAGTTGCTAACGAGGCTTCCCACGGTTTAAATGAAATTATGGAACTCATTAAGTTGAGTTTAGTGATTGCTAACGAGGCTTCCCACAGTCTAAATGAAATTATGGAACTCATTAAGTTGAGTTTAGTACTAACGAGGCTTCCCACGGTCTAAATGAAATTATGGAACTCATTAAGTTGAGTTTAGTAAGTCTAATGAGGCTTCCCACGGCCTAAATGAAATTATGGAACTCATTAAGTTGAGTTTAGTAAATGTTTGGACTAAGTGATTCCAATAGAAAATAGTGATACCGGGACGACGGAACCGAGGGATCTTGACCGGAGGCTTCCCACGGTCTAAATGAAATTATGGAACTCATTAAGTTGAGTTTAGTAAATTCATTTATTCCCACGGTCTAAATGAAATTATGGAACTCATTAAGTTGAGTTTAGTAAATTCATTTGGACTTTCCCACGGTCTAAATGAAATTATGAAACTCATTAAGTTGAGTTTAGTAAGTTCATTTGGGTTTTTCCACGGTATAAATGAAATTATAGAACTCATTAAGTTGAGTTTAGTAAGTTCATTTGGACTAACTAAATGAAATTATGGAACTCATTAAGTTGAGTTTAGTAAATTCATTTGGCCTCGGAGGAGGTAACCTACTGTTGCTAACGAGTCTTCCCACGGTCTAAATGAAATTATGGAACTCATTAAGTTGAGTTTAGTTGAGTCTTCCCACGGTCTAAATGAAATTATGGAACTCATTAAGTTGAGTTTAGTAAATTCATTTTGGAACATAGTGATTCCAATAGAAAATAGTGGTGCCGGGACGATGAAACCGTGGGATCTTGACCGGTGTCTTTTCCCACGATCTAAATGAAATTATGGAACTCATTAAGTTGAGTTTAGTAAGTTCATTTGGACTAAGCTATGGTCTAAATGAAATTATGGAACTCATTAAGTTGAGTTTAGTAAATTCATTTGGACTAAAGTCGGTCTAAATGAAATTATGGAACTCATTAAGTTGAGTTTAGTAAATTCATTTGGACTAAGTGTAACGAGGCTTCCCAAGGTCTAAATGAAATTATGGAACTCATTAAGTTGAGTTTAGTAAATTCATTTGGACTAAGTGATGTCTAAATGAAATTATGGAACTCATTAAGTTGAGTTTAGTAAATTCATTTGGATTAAGTGATAAATAGAAAATAGTGGTGCCGGGACGATGAAACCGTGTGATCTTGACTGATGTCACTTTAATAAACTTTAATATGTCCATAATAAAATTTAAAGAACTTTAGCCATAGGGTCATCTGATTTGACATTATAACTAAATGACCTAGAAAACTTAAACTCTGCTACAACGAGGAGCTTGAAGCTTACATGTGGCAGTCGACTATCTTCAACAGCAAGAGGATCTATACTCATACACTTCTTCCTTAGCTTTAAAATAACAAAGCCATAGGAATTCAAGGTTGTTTGCCTAGTGCAACATAAATCCTCAAACATATTTTAGGCATTTGTAAAATCCTGTTGTACAATCTAAGCCCTAACTCGTTTTAGGATTTCGAGGTTGTCATTTGTCATGACCTAAATCCTCACATCTTCAAGGTTCTTTGTGCTGATTGCTTCACACAAATGTAAATCCTAATAAATAAAAAATTGCAGGTTGAAATATCTAAATAATTTCTCCTAAATTGAAGCCAAATAATAGGATAGCTTGGGAAGTCATCAAAGTTCTCCTTCAGATACGTGACATCCTCTAGTGTTTCCTCCTTTGGACTCCAAAACAAAATGTTCAAAATTTGAACTAATCCTATTCACACTTCTTAGTTTGATATCTTTGAAATGTCCTTACCATTTGAACTCCTTGAAGGTAATTTTTCTTGATTTTATTGAGNAAGCATCATTCCCCTTTGCAATGTACTTAGATTGTGAAGAAATTAAAATCACTTTATATATATGTATATATCTAATTGTATTGTGCCAAATAGGAGCAATCCTATTCTTTACTTTCTTTCAGTGCATAAAAAATATTGATTAATTAAGATTTTGGTCCCTAATTTCGTGGTTAGGATTGGAGGATACCATCACCCAGTTCAGAGCTCTCACTACTCTCTCGCTAGTTTCGAATCAACAAGACCAAATTGAGAATTTTAATCTGTCACCTTAAAATCTTTAATTCTGCATCCAACAAAGTATATTTCCTTATTTATTTGCACTTGTCCCCATGCATAACATCTTCACACATGAAATTTAATGTGACTCTCACCATGTTGTAGAAACCATAGCCCTTTCGGATCATATGTTTCTCAACACATTTTAACATTTAAATTGGCCAGATCGAAAAGTAAATGAAGATCGGGGTTCAAATCATCACAAATTTCTTACATTTAAAATCGTATAAAAACAAAATCATTTCTTTAAAACATCATGTCTTAGAGTAGGGAAAAGGATAAAGAAGACTACTCAAAATTCATGAGAAGGATACGACAAAACACAGATTTCATATATAAAAATGAGTTTACAAAATAATGAAATAAAAGACACAATTTATATCATATTCCTTCCTAAGAAAATCCCTATAAGTTTCCTTTAAGCACTTTCCATCTTTACAAGATCTCTCCATTCTCTCTCGGAAATGAAATGAAGAAGAAATCTCTCACTTTACTTCTCCTCTTAGTCTCCTTGAAGAAAATCTCCAAGTTATTGACTTTCTCTCTAACTCTCTCTCTTCTTCTCGCCAAACCTTACATGCCACCACTCTTTTTCAACCCCCTTTTTCAAACCCTCGACTTCCCTCTCTTTTATTAGAGGTTGCCTCCCTCTTAAAAGAATTCAAAATTTCATCTAAAGTTCTATCCAAAAGTCAAACTTTTGAAATCTAAAAGACATGTCTATTTATTAAAGAGATATATCCCTTCTTCAAAGAACTTTCTAAAGTGTCTAGATGCATTGAATCACTTAATGGGGCGTTTGGAACATGCCAACCCATCAAAATTTACAAAAAATTAATCTTGAACTGTCTTAATTCATAAAAAGTCATCTCTAGGGTCTAAGGCGCTGATTTTGGAGTTTTAGGCACCAAGTTTATTAAGTCCGCATTATTTTGGGTTCTAGCACTTCAAGCATCGATTCTGGCACTTCAAGCTCCACCTTTCTACAAAATGGTGCTTCAGGCGCCAACTCTGGTGCTTCAAGGTTCAGATTCACAAAATTTGCTATTTTGGCTCTAAATTTCATCATTTTTGCTACTTTTGCTTCAAATGCCTGAAATTGATATACCTATAACAAAAACATGAAAATACCCTTCTTTACAGTATAACATCACCAAGAATAAGCATAAAATGTATACTTAAAATAACATATTATTGTGGTGTGTCAAAATCCCCCAAACTTAAATGTTACTTATCCTCAGATGACACTTTTACTACATAAAAATATGACTATGAAGCCTATGGAGAGAAAAGGGGGAGGAATAGTTGACCTTGCTCTTCTTACCAAGTTCTCTAACTCTATTTCTAATGTAGGACTTTTTGTCTTGTGTTACATTGGCTATCCTTATACATGGAGTTCCATTATCAAAGATTGGATCGATTTTTGGCTAATTCTGCTTTTTTAAGCCACTTCCTTATTGTGAGGGTTCAACATTTGATCTATGCTACATTTGATCATAATCTAGTTTTAATTACTTTGGCCTTTACTGTTAAACTGAGCATATCTCATTTCAAGTTTCTTAATGTCTAGACTTCTCATGACACTTATTTTACTTTGGTGAAGCAGATGTGGTAGTTTGAAGGAGCTGGGACTCCATGGTTTGTTTTTTGGCAACTGAATAAAAAGATCGTTGCTTATTTAACTAAATGGAATTACCAGATTTTTGGTGATGTACATAAAAAATTACAAGGTGCTCAGAATGTTGTTGAATCCTTGGAAGCTCAACTTGTTTGTTCTCTTAACTTGGTGGATATGTTGCTCAGACTCATATTTCGTTAATGGATGTTATAACTTTAGATGAAAATTTACTTCAGCAAAGACAAATCATATATCCTTATTTGCGGGGGATAGAAATGCTAAATATTTTCATGCCACTTTAAAGCATAGAAAAAACATTAATAGTATTTTGANGACTTGGTGGATATGTTGCTCAGGCTCATATTTCATTAATGGATGTTATAACTTTAGATGAAAATTTACTTCAGCAAAGACAAATCATATATCCTTTGTTGCGGGGGATAGAAATGCTAAATATTTTCATGCCACTTTAAAGCATAGAAAAAACATTAATAGTATTTTGAAAATTAAAAATGGGGATGAGTGTATTTCCACTTGCATGGAAGATATTGGAAAAAGAGTTGTTAATTAATTTTCTGAGCTTTTTTAAACCTCTACTCATGTTTTGCCTGTGGACTCTACTCACNGTATTTTGAAAATTAAAAATGGGGATGAGTGTATTTCCACTTGCATGGAAGATATTGGTAAAAGAGTTGTTAATTAATTTTCTGAGCTTTTTTAAACCTCTACTCATGTTTTGCCTGTGGACTCTACTCACTTTGTGGAGGATTATAATTGCATTAATAACCTCCATTTAACTCATCCACCTGATGAAGAGGAAATTCTTGATGCTTTAAAGTCTATCTGCCCCAACAAAGCTTTAATGTGCTAAATGTTGTCTGGGATTTTCTGTCCCATCGAATATTTTGAAGTTCGGAGGTGCAAAACCCTTAGGAAATAGTACGGTGTCAAATTCCTCTGGGTAGGGTCTACCCTTTAGAATTAATGCACCTCCTTTGGATTGTACTAAANCACATACACTCGGGAGATCATTAAGAAGGAGGTTGTTCTTGCTATACAATGTTTCTTCCTTGATGATAATCTTAGTAAATATTTCACCTCTACTTTGATTGTGCTTATACCTAAAGGTAATGATAAGATTTCCTGGGAAAATTTTGTTCTCTTTCCCTTACTACTGTGATTTCTAAATTCATGAGAAAGATTATAGTTAACAGATCGCAACTTCAACTCCCTAATATCATTGATCTTCAACAATCTACATTCATTAAGGGTAGGGATATTACTGATAATATCTTCTTAGCACAATAGATGATTGAAGACTAGAATAAGAAGTGCAGGGGGGAAACATTGTCCTCAAATTAGACATTAAGAAAGCTTTTGACACTATTAGATGGGTCTTCATTTTTAATATTTTTCAGGCTAAAGGCTTCCAATAGGATTTTTGCTTACTCATTAAGAGGTGGATTTCTAATAATAGCTATAGTGTGATGATAAATGACAAAGCACATGGTTTTCTTTCTGCTAACAGGGGCATTAAACAAGGATATCAACTTTCTCCTACTCTTTTTTATTGCATTTGATTACCTTTCTAGGCTCATTAATTAGCTGCATATTGAGCATTCGCATATTAAATTCTCTCAAAAGTTCAAGCTTGTGGTGAGTTACCTTGCTTATGTTGATAATGCTATCGTATTTTTAAATGCTAGAAATCATGCTATTAATGCTACCATGTCCTTGTTAAAGGATTTCCAAAACATCTCTAGTATGATGTTTAACTTGGCTAAGTGCTCTATTTATTTTGGCAAAGGTGTCCCCTCTAACGTCATGCATGGGTTTCAATTATACTGGTTGCAAAATTTCAAAGCTTCCTATTAAGCATCTTGGGGTTAACATTCTTAGAGGCAGGAGCAAGCAAACTCAGATGGATGATGTGATTGATAAAGTTAAACTAAAGATGGATGATTGGTGGTAGGTGGCTCTTTTGTTGAAAAGTTTCTTACGTACACTTCCCCTCTACACTATGCAATTTCTTAAAACCAAGAAAAGCACACATAAAAATCTTGAGCTATTTTCAACAAATTTCTATGGAAAGGCTCTAGATCCTTTAAAAGTTTGACTAATTGGTTGTACAATAGAAGGCCTCTTTATGCTGGTGGGCTTGATTTTAAAACTTTGTAGTAGATTATTGATATCAATATGTGTAAACTTTCATTTAAATTTAGTTTGGGGGAGTTGCTATGAGCTAAGTTTATGCTTCATAAATATTGCAAAAATCTTCACCCTTTTACGGTCAAATGGAACGTGGGGGACTCTAAACTTTGGAAGGCTATCATATCAGCCAAGGATGTAGATTCTCATTTCATTTTTTTGGGATAATAGGGATGGTAACATCTCTTTCTGAAATGATGAATAGGGAATTTCTTCTTCTCCTACTTTGTCAAACTCTAGTTATGATTCTAACTTGTTAATATCTGATTAATGGATTGATGGTGTTCGAAATATGGCTAAAATAAATTCCTTAGTTGGTGCTTTAGCTCCTATCATTGCTACTATACCTATTAGAGCTCATGATAAGGATGTTCCACTATAGAAATTTCAAAGTGGATCCTCTGTTATTAAATTGCTTTATTCGAAACTGCACACTTTTACACCTTGGAAATGGAATGCTTACACTTTGCATAAATATATATCTCCCACTATCTCTTTTTTTCTATGGAGATATTTTCATAACTTGCTTCCTCTTGATGATATTCTTAAATTGAAAGGGTTCAAACTTGCTTCTTTTTGTTATAACTGTAAAATGAATGTGAATATGCAAATCACTTATTATTTTATTTCCCCTTTGCTAAGGAAGTTTGGAATCGATTAGGGTGCTACTTTGGTATCAAATGACCCTCAAATATGAGTTTTAAATTGTTATTGGGATTTGGAAGGACTTTCATCATACTTTTAAAAAGCTTTTTTACTTTCCCACTATCGTGCTTTGGTTGATCTGGATGGCTAGAAATAGTCATAAGTATGAAAATCCTTGCCATAGTTCTACCACTATATCTATTTTAGTTGTGGCTCATTTTCACAAGACCTGGAAGTTAGATAATGGAATGGCTACATCTCCTTCGATTGGTAGGAGTAGGAAACCCATTTTGATTAAATGGGCACCACCCCCCAAGGCTGGATCAAAGTAAATATAGATGGTAACTACTCTTCTAATTATGCTAGTGTGGGAGGACTGTTTAGAGATGCTTATGGTAAATGTTTAGCCTTTTGTTGCCTCCCTTTACAATGTTACTTCATCTCTTGAAGCTGAAACTTGTGCAGTGCTTTTTGTACTATAGATTGTTGCTTCTTTAAATTTTAATTGCCTTGTACTAGAAACTATTTCCGAGACACTGTTTCACATGCTCACGACTAAAATTAAGTCTGCTTGGTATATTATTACATTGCTGAGAAGGATATGACAACCCTTGGATCCTTGGTATAGTCATTCACAGGGTGTAATTTACTATTCATCATGTTTATGCTATTTAGTTCATATTGCTTGGCATGACTCTCATAAAATGAGCACCAAAAAGACTTTTTTGTGCATGTTTTTTGATTGTTCATTATCTTGATAATTGACCTAATTATTTGTTCCATCAATTTGTTCAATTGATAGCAACTAACTGAATCAATCAATTAATCTTTTTTGTTCGACTCGACACTTATGGTATGAACAATCAATCGATTATTTATTGGTCAACATATCCATTGGACACCATCAGTTCAGATGATCAATCAATTTTAGTTTGATTTAATGCATCACCAAATGTGTTTCAAATTGCTGGTTGTAAGATATGTATGGTTTTCACTCAGATTAGCACACCAACTTGCATTTCCAAATAATTGTTCTTTTATGAGCTTCACAAATATTTAAGTCCTTACATTTGGATATGTTACCATGCATTATCATGTTGACATCCTTATATATGATCAAGAATCCTTACACCACTACATATTTTTCTTCATTTGCATAGCATAACATATTTAAGTCTTGTATGATAATATTTTTTATGCACATCATTAGCATTTGAGTTTGTTCTCCTATAGATTCACTTCTTACACTGCATGTGTTAGAGGTGGTTAGCACTCTAAGCCTACCTATTTTGTTTCTCCCTATTGACACACCAAAAATATGTTGGATTTCTTATATGTTTTTTTACTCATTTTGGTGATATTACACTTTAAAGAAAAGTATTTTTCATGTTTTGTTGCAGCTATGATGATTTTAGGTGTTTAGAGCCAAAGGAAGCAAAAAAGGAATGAATTTGGAGCAAAAAGAGACAAAGTGGCCAAAACTGCCTATTAGCATCGACGATACCAGAATGGGCGTCGACGATGGAAGAATGGACGCTAACTATGCCCATTTCCAGAGAGTATGGGATAATTTGAATAATTGAGCGTCGACAGCGCTCGAAGCTGACTTATTCCCAAATTCAATGTATTTGGACGGATTTTCAAGGGGTGCTTGGGAAATCTCTTGGGGAATTCATTCTAAACAAATTTAAACTACTTATGGTGCCTGAATTTAGTGGTGTGAGTGTACAGGAGAGTGTTTCATCTTATTTATAGAGTTTGAGAGAGTTAGGGTTTGTGTTGGATCCCTCGCTAAGGAGTGTAGAAAGAGAAGGAAAATGAGAGATTTTATCTCCCTTATTCATCTAAAGAAGGAATTGTGTGAAGTTGTAAAGTGAGAAGAGAATTCAAAGGAACTTCAATGGATTTGCTTGGGTAAGAACTTGAGATAAGTTGTATTTACTTCTTATGGTTGTATGACATTGCTTTTAAATATAAAATCCTTCTTTTGTTTTATCTTCCTCATGAGTTATGAGTAGATTTCTTTGCCTTTCCCCTTGCAATGAGATGTGGTGATGTGATGATTTAGATTGGTTGTGTCAAATTCATGCTAAAATGTTGTGATGATTTTAAAATTAGTGCTTCATTCAGTTTTTGATTTGGCCAATTGAATTGTTAAGATTTGCTGTGAATCATATGATTCAAAAGGGATATGCATTCTACAAGAATAGTGAAGATCACATTCAAATCTCATGGATGGTAAAGTTCAAGGGTGGTGAATGCAAATAAATAGGGAAATATGTTTTATTGTATGTAGAATTGGAGATTTTAGAGGGACAGACTAAAATCCATAATTTGGTTTTAGTGTTTGTAAATTAAAGCAAGAGCTAGCTTTTAGGGGAAGGGATGTGGGAGCTCTAGAGTGATAGCCCATATCCTCTTAGCCTAGCTATTGATTTAGGAGATAAGCTTAGGATTAGTCATTGTTCTTTACAACACTTGAAAGAGGGTAAAAAATAAGAATGCTCCTATTTAGCAAAACACAATATCTTACTAATCTTTATCTTTCACTCACCACAACATCATTGCTAGGGGGATGACATCTTCTCCATATTTGAAACTTACAACAAGAAAACTTAGTTTGGTGTTAGATAACTTGCCTAGAAGCTTAGTTAGTACTTTAATGAACTTGAATATTTAGTCATCTTTATACTATTAGTAACATTAATATTTTCAGTACGTACATTTTGAATTAGATATTGGCTTTTTGCACAACATTTTGCATTCTAAATTTCTATTGTATTCGTTACGGGATTGATAACCAAGACACTACTAGAGCCATACATATACTTGCATTCATAACAACGACAAAAAAAGAAAATATAAAAATTAAATTAGACACCGAGAATTTAGAAAGCCACAACGAAGTTTTTGGCGTCACTTTCGGGGAATATAGAAATAGTAATAATAAATTTAGTAGTACTTTAAAAACCTTTATTTCATAATCTACAATTGTGTGTGCTTACTTGCTTTAAGAGTTTTTAGTGTGTTTTTGTATGCATAGTATTGGATCTGAAGGATTAGTGCCTTACGATTCATAGTTATAATGTTCTATTCAAAAAATTCGGAAGCAACAAAAAGAATTTAGAAATTTGAACAAAATGGAGAACAACAGAAATGAAAATGAACATCAACCTAGACTTTTAAGAGATTATGCCAACCCTACATCAGATGAAATTCACTTAACTATTCAAAATACTGATGTAACTACTAATACGTTTGAACTTAAACCTATTATTATCTAAATGGTACAAAATATTCAAATTGGTGGGACACCGAATGAAGATCCTAATTTACACCTTGCTAGCTTTATGGAATTGTGTGCTACATTTAAATATGTTGGAGTGTCGAATGATGTCGTTAGACTTAGAATTTTTTCTTTTTCGCTAAGGGATAAAGCTAAGGTGTGGTTAAATTCATTAGCACCTGGATCTATCAGAACTTGGGGAGAACTATCAAAAAAATTTTGCTAAAATATTTTCCTCCATTGAAAATTGCTAAGCCTAGAAACGATATTACATCTTTTGTCAGTATAAAGGGGAATTAATATATGAAGCTTCAGAAAGATTTAAAGATCTCCTTAGGAAATGTCCACATCATGCTCTACTAGATTGGTTAATAATTCAAGCATTTTATAATGGATTAGAGGGATATCTTAGATCTATTATTGATGTCACTGCTGGTGGATCACTAATGTCAAAACCTTTTGAAGAGACATATTCTTTAATAGAGGAGATGGCTACTACAAATTTTCAATGGCCCTATGAATGGGTGAATCCTAAAAAAGTAGCTAGTATTCATGATTTTGATGCAATATCCATGATAGTTGCTCAAATTGCTACCCTCTCAAAGAAAACAGATCAATGCAGAATGAACTATTCATAAATGCCTCTGGTGTTAGAGGAAAAGTCATTTGGACAAATAGTGGATTCTCAATCATCATACAAAACCTTGAATGCTATAAAAATAGACCCAACAATCTGTATTCAAACTATTTTAATCAAAATTGGAAAAAACCACCCAAACTTAAGTTGGAACAATAGTAATACCGCTACTACCAATCCGTAGTGGGGGAACACATCAGTGAACCCATTAGGAAATTTGAACAACCAAGGAAACACTAATTATAAACCTTCTTATCCTCCAGGTTTTAATAGTAATTCAAAATTTAAGGAGAAGAAATTGTCTATGGAAGAATTAATTTTAGACTTGGGTAATTAATTACAAAGTCAAGTAGCAGCAATTAAAATATGGAAACTTAAATGGGACATATGTTTACGATGCTTAATAATAGACCTCCAAGAACTCTACCTAGGAATGCTGAAATCAATCCAAAAGATTAAAATAAAGAGCAAATTAAGGCTATTCAATTAAAAAGTGAAAAAAAATTAGAAACAATAGTGCAAAAAGAAACTACAGTTGAAAAAGAGAAGGAGGAAATTGAAAAAGGAAATGATCATATGTATCAAGATTTAGAATATCCACTTACACTGATGAAAATTACTATAGAAAGACCACCACCTATGTTTCCTCAAGGAATGAAACAACATGATAGAGGTAAATATTTTTCAAAATTTTTAGAAATTCTAAAAAAATTAACAGTAAATTTTTATGACTGTCATTTTGATGGCCCAGTAAGAAGCTGTTGTCTCAACTTCCAAGGCATCTTCAACAATAATTAGAGCTTTGAAGAACATTATGCATCTGCCTTTGTAATCTCTAAATACCCCTCAAATTCCTGCTGTGTGGGCTGTGAAGCTTCCATCAGTGTTAACATTAAGGTGGGAATAACTGGGTTTTTTCCAGTAGACTTTAATGACTTTACTGCAGATCTGATCCATGCTTTGGTTTATCTTAAGGATGTTTGGAAACCCCTTCCAAATGATCAGCTTTTTGATATAAGAAAGACAATTTGCCTCCACTGTTGCAGTATTCACCTTATGCTCTTCATGCTTGTTTTTGTTCCTTACATTCCAAATGAACCATGCTATGATGAAAGGGATTGTACATAGTTTAACTTTTTTTCCAGTATGACCAGCACTTCTTAAGTTGTTCCCATCCCAAGTTGATAGTATTGATGTGGAAGTTAATTATCAGGAATCCCCATACCTTCCTGGAGAAGTCACACTGGAAAAAAAGATGAGTAGTTGTCTCTTCACTGTTCTGGCAGAGATAGCATTTTGAAGGCCCCTTTAAGCCCTTTAACTTGAGAATATCATCAGTAGGGATTAAGTTATTTAGCACTCTCCAAGAGAAGAAAGCCATAGAGGGGGATAGGAATTTGTTCCACAGAATTTCACCCCAAGAGGTTTCCTCCTAGGTGAACAACAAATTATAAATGGCCTGGGACACACTTTGGGTTGATTTAACTTTTATAATCATCCTATCCTTATTATTTCTGTCAAATTGGATTTTAGATATCTGCCTCATGGAATTTTCTGTGACAACCTTTTGGAGTACTTCCTGAGACCACTTCTGCCCCTCCCAGCAATCCTTCACCTTTAGGTTATTGTCCAAATTCTAATACAAAGGTTCAATAGTGTTCTCTAGGCACCATTTGTCCTGCCAAAAGTTGATGTTACCTTAGCCCAACTCCCAGGTGTAGAGATTTTTAGCTTGTTCTTTCATTTTTATCATCTGTTTCCAGGTCTAAAGTCTCCCAGTTTGGCCCTCACTTGGTTTGGATGATTAGTTCTGCAATACTTGGAGTGCATAAAATTTTCCCAAAGGTTATCATTCTATTTGAACTTCAGCCAAAGTTTGCACATGCTAATTTGGTGTAACTGTTGAAATCCCTTGAAGCCAAAACCCCCCAACATGTAGAGGTTTGGCAGCTTTCTGCCAGCTTGCCCAGATCCTATTTTTCCTGTTCCCAGACCACAAGAATTTATTGAAGGTTCTTTCCAACATAAGTTGAGTGCTTTTCTTCATCACTGCCACTTATAAGGTGTAAATGGGGAAGGTGGTTAAGATGCTTTTCGACAAGGTAATTCTGCCACCATTAGACAGGAAGGAATTTGCCCACCCTTGGAGGGCAATGATTTTATCTACTATCTCATTAAATTGTATTTGTTTGTTCCGTCCCTTAGTAAGATAAACCCCCAAGTATTTATAGGGGGTATCCATAGCTTTGAAACCAGTGAGCTCTAAAATCCACTGTTTGCAGGCTATGGAGCAATTCTTGTTGAAGAGAATGTGGCTTTTATCTTTGTTCACTTCAAGGCCAGAAGCTTGCTGGAACTTTTGCAAGTATGCATACAGATGTTTGATAGAATTCTTATTAGCTCTGGAGAAAATTAAGATGTCATCAGCATAAATCAGATGGCTGATGTCTTGTTTGGATATGTTGAGATAAGTTCTGTAATCTTTTCTGTTGCCATGTTTATCTATTATTTTAGAGAGGTAGTCCAGAGCGAGTATGAAAATGGTTGGAGATAAGGGGTACCCTTGTCTCAAAACCCTGTTAGCCTTGAAAATGCCATGGGTTTTTCCATTAATTAAAACAGTGTTAACATTTCCTTCAAGCCATCATTGGATGATTTTACAAGAGTCTTTTGTGAAACCCCTAGCCTTCATAATCTCCATGATCAGAGATGCTCGAGGGATTTCTTTAGATCCAGTTTAAATATCATGTTGCCCTCTCTACAAGGTTTATCTAGATCCAATAGAAGCTCTTGGGCTATCATAATGTTGTCCCCTATGTTTCTTCCTTTCACAAAGGATGCTTGTTTGGGGCTAATGAGATGTTGAAGAATGGGTTGGATTCTAAAAACCAGAATTTTTCTAATGACCTTACTAACAATGTTAGTAAGGCTAATAGTTCTGTAGCTACTCCAATACACTTTTACTGATGATTTGGGGACAAATAAAATGGTAGCAGTATTGAAATAGTCTGGTAAAGGTTGTCTCTTGAAGTGGTGTTGTATAGCTTCAAAAATCTGTACTTTGATGACCTCCCAAGCCTTTTTATAGAAATCAGCAGTGAAACCATCAGAACCTGCTGATTTGGCACTATCAATAGAGAAGAGAGCTCTTTTTATTTCTTGCTCTCGAGGGGTTTCAACTAGCTTTGTCTTGGAACAAATATCCTTCTCATCTTGGAACAATTTTGATTCCACATGTTGTCTTTCAGTTAATTCACAATGCATCAGTTCTTTACAGTAGGACACAACACTGTCAGCAATCCCTTGAGCATCTCTGATCCAATTTCCTTGGTTGTCTTTGATAGAGTGAATGGTGTTGCATTTTCTTTGATACTTGATACATGCATGATAAAATTTAGTGTTTTTGTCACCATCCATGAACTTGTTCTTTGCTGCCTTTTGTTTTGGGAATTGTTCTTGCCATTCTATAGCATTCAATAACTTTTCATTGGCTTCTAGAAGAAATGAATCTCCCACTTGACCCTTATTGTGTCCTTCCTCCTGAAGTAGGAGCTCTTTCTCAGCCTGTACCACTCAAATCAGGATATTCCCAAATGAGCTTCAATTCCAATTATTATGAGCTTTAACAGTCTTTTTCTGTAGATTCCACAGCTTGATTAGGGGGTTTTTGTAATCACAATCCTTCCAATTCTCCTTGATAATATGTATGAAATCTCTATGGCTTGACCAAAAACTAAGACATCTGAAGGGAGGTCTGCTGTTGTGTTCATTGGATGAGATGGAAATTAACATAGGTTTGTGATCAGACCCTGCCAGACTAAGGTTAGTGACATCAGTTTGCAAATATGTCTGAATCCAGCTGTCATTAGCCAAGAACCTATCAAATCTCTCCAAAATTTTTCCCCTTCTCCAAGTGAACTTTGGTTCATTGAATCCTAAATCAAACAGCCCAGCAAAATTGATGTTGTCATTGATTTGAATCATTTTATTAATGGAAGGATTTCTTCCTCCCTTTTTTTCAGCAGGTGAAGCAATTCAATTGAAATCTCCTCCAATAATCCAGGCAGTGTTTGTCAAGCTTCTGATTTGGTGGAGATCCTTCCATAGCTCAATTCATACTAATTTGGAGGATCCAACATAAACAAAAGTGGCTTGGCCAACCTAGTCAGCCATGGCAAAAGAGCTATGAATTGTGAATGATTGAGCAAAATCTTACAGTTCATTTCAATTCTACTCCAAATCCAAATTTTGTTATTTAGATTAGTGTTAAAAGAGAACCCTGGGAAGGCTTTAGCATATTTCTGAATATTTTGATGAACTAAAGGTTCCAGGATAACCAAGCACCAACACTTGTACTTCTTATTTAAATACTTTAATCTTTTTAAGGAAGGAAGATCAGTAATCCCACTTATATTCCAACCTATCAAATTAATCATGCTTTTGGGGTATGGGAAGAGGGTTGGGACCTAGATCTTGTCCTTCCCCTAGTAGTGTGAGAATTATTTATCCATTGCTCCATCTGCTGTTCTCCATTCTTTATTTCAGTGTCTTTTCTGAGCTTCTTCTTCCTTTTTTTCGGTTGTGTTTGCCATTCACTTTCCATTGAGTATTGTATCTCTTGTATCATCTGCTCTGAAGGTGTGCACTTCATTTTACTACTTGAGACCCCCTCCATATTGCCTTTGTTTTGTGGGACTTGTCCCACATTTTCTGTTTCTTTTCTGGGGTGATTACTGACTTCATTGTCCCCAACTTTTTGTCATTGGTCTATTTATCTGTCTCTTTTTCTATTAGGCTTGGCTGTGTGAGAGATCCTACGGGTTGAATTTCTCCTTCATGCACCCTTGGATCACCCCATGGTTCCTCAGCATTATTTGCTGTGAATTTAGCTGAGTTTTTACTCCTTCTTACTTGTTGTATTTCTCCTTTCTGATTCAGATTAAATTTTACCTTCTCAGCAACTTTTGAAATAGGATTTGTTGGTAGTCTTTTGGTAGGTGGGTGTAGTCTGTAACATTTTTCCTTGGTATGACCAAACATTTTGCAATGTTGGCAATAGTAAGGTTTTTGTTCCATGACTACCTCCTACTAGAAACCTTCTGCTTCATCACCAATCCATGCTCTTTTTAGCTCAAGCAAAGTGATGTTCCTTTCTATGGGAATTCATGCACTTGCTGGTCTTGCTTTGTTGTAGGTGGGTGCATCCACTTTAAGAGGAGTACTAATAACACTACCTATGTTGAATAAGGCATTTAAATTGAACAGGTGGAGTGGAAGTCCTGGTAGTTTGAACCATATTGGAACCACAGGAGGTTCCTTTGAAGGATCAAAATCTGGTGTCCATTTTAAAATCTTCATGTCAGCTCCAGCAATTCCAACTGTCTGTTTGGAAAAACTCTAGCATAGTCTTCCTCTATGGTAAGTTGAATTAGTAGGTGTCTTCCATCAAGCAAACCCAACTTCCATGGACCTAGAAACTGAAGTGAGTTAAAGAATCACTAGCTCCATTTTGGGGTGACCCAAACTGAATTTGTCAATCAGAATAAATTGAACTTCTTTATTAAGGATATTTAGTTACTGATTTGAGAAGAACACGGAAGGTTCCTCTTCCTTAAGGCCACTAGGGTGAATGCAAGGTGAGGTGCCTTTGCTTGCAGCAGTGTCATGGAACTCTTATAGGAACACAAGTCTTTCCATATCCTGCAATGAATCCACATTCTTCCCAACCACTCCTACATAAGTTGCTCTAGTCCACTGTGCATTAGTCTCCAAGTCAATAGGGAATGCCATGAACCCCACACTAACAAGATAAGGACCAAGACCAAAAGAGAGATCTCGGGTGAGCCAGACAACTCACAAAGATCCCAAGTAAACTCCTGCTGCTTAGGGCTCCCACCCCCAAGCACTCAACAGACCAGTGACTTCAGATAACAGCACAGTTCAATGGAACAGTAACTTACAGGGGTTAAGCCCCCTAGCCCGGGTAGGCAGAAAAGTCTCTCCAAGAGAAAGAAAAGGTTGAGAAGGCCTCTCCCACCCAGCCCCAAGAGGGTCTTCCTCAGGAAGCAATCACCAAGCTCCATCCTCCTCACAGAAAACCTAGCAGAGCAAATCCAGCTGCCACCATCTTTTTGTAAATCTAATATATATATATATATATATATATATATATATATATATATATATATATATATATATATATATATATATATATATATATATATATATATATATATATTATGTCTCTCTCATATACATATATATATGT
>JXCR01147091.1:30298-45017 GCA_002079205.1 Phalaenopsis hybrid cultivar
TATATATATATATATATATGAGCTACAAGAAAGAGCTATTAGAATACAACAAAAGAATAAAGATCATGTTAGCAACAAAAGAAGAAGATCATGTTGTGCTAGATTAGTTAATAAATGAATTTTGTGTTAGAAAGAGCTACTAGAAAACAACAAAAGAAGAAAGATCATGTTAGCAACAAATGAATTATGTGTTAGAAAGAGCTACTAGAAAACAACAAAAGAAGAAAGATCATGTTAGGAAAATGTCTTGAAATTTGAGTATTGCTGGAAATGAAAATGAACTTCATCAGAGGCTTTTAAGAGATTATACTAATCCTACAACAGATGAAATTCATTTGAGTATACAAAACCCTGCTATAGCTATCAATTTATTTGAGCTTAAACCTACTATTATCCAAATGGTACAAAATAATCAGTTTTGGGGAACACCAATTTAAGATCCTAATTTACACCTTGCTAGTTTTCTAGAATTGTGTGCTTCTTTTAAATATGATGGAGTATCGATTGATGCT
The DNA here is from genome assembly GCA_002079205.1 of Phalaenopsis hybrid cultivar. Taxonomy (NCBI): domain Eukaryota; kingdom Viridiplantae; phylum Streptophyta; class Magnoliopsida; order Asparagales; family Orchidaceae; genus Phalaenopsis; species Phalaenopsis hybrid cultivar. The sequence continues at coordinate 30,811 of JXCR01147091.1, forward strand.
GTCAGACTTAGATTTTTTTCCTTTTTCACAAAGACATAAAGCTAAGATGTGGTTAAACTCGTTAGCACCAAGATTGATCAGAACTTGGGGAGACTTATCACAAAATTTTTTATCTAAATATTTCCCACCTTAAAAAACTCTTAAGGTGAGAAATGATATTACATCTATTTATCAATTTGAAGGAGAATAAATTTATGAAGCTTGGGACATCTTTAAAGATCTCCTTAGGAGGTGTCCACATAATGCATTTCTAGATTAGTTAATAATCCAAACTTTTTATAATGAATTGATTGGATCTCTTAAATTGATAATTGACGCTGTTGTTGGTAGATCATTGATGTCAAAACTATTTGATGAAGCATATTCTTTAATTGAAGAGACGACTACTAAAAATTTTCAATGTCCCTCCGAAAGGGTAAATCCAAAAAGGGTCGCTAGTATTTATGAATCTAATGCAATATCTATGTAATCTGCCCAAATAGCTGCTATATCAAAAAAGGTAGATCAATACATAATGAATTATTCTCAGACAACACCTGTTCTTGAGGAAAACTCATTGGGGCATATGATAGAGTCTGAATCTTTTTATAAGACTCTAAAGGCAATAAGTAATCATTCAAATAATCCTTATGCCAATTATTATAATCTTGGTTGGAGGAATTATCCAAATTTTAAGTGGAGTGACAATAACTCTTATGTTGTAAATCCGCAATGAAGAAACAACACTGTGAACCCATTGGGAAACTCCAACAATTAAGGAAATCCAACTTTTAAACCGTATTACCCTCCAGATTTTAATAATTTGTAGGGTAAGGAGAAAAGTTGTCAACGGAAGAATTGATATTACAAATGAGAAGTCAATTACAAAGTTATGGAGCTGCAATTAGAAACATGGAAAATCAATTGGGATGTATTGTTACTGCACTTAGCAATAGACATCCAGGAACATTGTCTAGTAAAGTTGAAGTAAGTCCTAAACATAAGAACAAAGAGAAAATTAAGGCTATTCAACTGAGAAGCGGAAAAGAATTCAAAAATAGAGTTCAAAAAGAGGTGGAAGTTGAAATTGAAAAGGATGAGGTAGAAAATGAAAAATTTGGTGAAAATTCTTATTATGAGTTAGAATATGCTATTAAACCAATGAAAATCACTATAGAAAAACTACCACCTCCATTTTCTTAAAGATTGAAGCAGAAAAATAGAGATAAACCATTTTCAAAATTTATGGAGATATTGAGGAAATTAACGATAAGCATTCCATTTGTTGAAGCCTTGGAACAAATGTCAAGCAATGTAAAGTTCATGAATGATATACTTAATAAGAAAAGGAATTTTGTATATAATGAGATTACTGCACTCAGTGAGGAGTGTAGCACAATAATTTAGAAAAAAACTTCTTGGAAAAACTTAAAGATCCTGGAAGTTTTACTATTCATTGTGCAATTGGTGAAATTTTTTTTTGGAAAAGCTTTGTGTGATTTAGGAGCCAGTATTAATCTTATGCCTTTATCAATTTTCAGAAGGTTGGATTTAGGAGATATTTCACCTACAACTGTCTCTTCAGTTTGTTGATCGTTTGTTTACCTATCCTAAAGGAGTTATAGAAGATGTTTAGGTAAAAGTTGATAAATTTATCTTTCTTGTAGATTTTATTGTATTAAATATGGAGGAAGATAAATAAATTCCTATCATTTTAGGAAGAACATTCCTTACCACTGGAAGAGCTTTGATAGATGTACCAAAAGGGGAACTAACTATGAGAGTTAGTGATAAAGAAGTTACATTTAATATTACAAAATCAATGAGATACCCTGCAAAAGAGTAAGAGATTGAATACTTCAGAATGGATATTAATGAATAATTAAGACATGAATAATTCAAGAAGACATTCAAAAAAGAATTTGAAAAGGACTATTTGGAATATCAAATTGAGGAAAAAATTCAAGATGAATCTACGGAAGCGAGTAAAGAAATATTGGATTATTTTCAAGAAAAATTTGAAATGTAGGACTCTATAGAAAATACTAAGAATTTGATTTCATCTACTAAGAAACCACCTGAACTACAACTGAAAACATTTCTTACACATTTGAAGTATGTGTTTTTAGGAGATTTATTTACATTACCTTTTATAGTATCCTAAGAATTAACTGATACACATGAAAAAAAATTGTTGGAAACTTTAAGAAGATATAAAAAAGTCTTTGAATGAACATTAACTGATATTAAAGGAATCAGTACTTCATATTGTATGCATAGAGTTTTATTAGAAAATCAACATGAACTAAGAGCTGATCCTCAAAGGCAGTTGAATCCTATGATGAAAGATATTATAAAGAAACAGATTTTAAAATGGATAGATGCTAGAATAATATATCTTATTTCAAACAGTGCTTGGGTGAGTTCGATTCACAATGTTCCAAAGAAAGGAGGTGTAAGTGTAGTGACAAATGAGAATAATGAATTAATACCGATAAGACAAGTCAGTAAATGGTGAATCTGCATAGATTATAGAAAATTAAGTTTTAACTCCAGAAAAGATCATTTTCCTTTACCCTTCTTAAACTAGATGTTGGATAGGCTGGCTGGGCACAAATATTCTTGTTTTCTAAATGAATATACTGGTTATCATCAAATACCTATTGCTCTCGAGGATCATAAGAAAACAAAATTTACTAGTCCTTATGGAACTTTTGCTTTTCAATGAATGCCCTTTAGATTATGTAATGCACATGCAACATTTCAAAGATGTATGATGTCAATTTTGAATAATTTAATTGAAAAAAGGATTGAAGTTCTTATGGACAATTTTTTTGTATTTGGAACTTCATTTGAAATTTGTTTAAATCATTTAGAGAAATTTCTAGAATGATGTGAAAAGTATAATCTCATATTAAACTGGGAAAGAAGTCAATTTATGGTTGCATGAGGAATTGTGCTTGGGCGTAAAATTTCAGAAAATGGCTTGGAAGTAGATCATACAAAAATTTAGGTGATATCAAACCTACCTCCACCTACTACTATAAGAGGCGTTAGGAGCTTTTTAGGACATGCTGCATTTTACAGACGATATATTAAAGATTTTTCAAAAATTACAAAGCCTTTATGCCAACTTCTAGAAAAATATATAAAATTTGACTTTAACCAAGATTGCCTTAAAGCCTTTAAAACTTTAAAGGAAAAATTGATCATTGCTCCTATAATTGTTTCACCTGATTGGGAGGAACCTCTTAAATTAATGTGTGATGAAAGTGATTATGCAATTGAAGCTGTTTTAGGGCAAAGATATGATAATATTTCTAAAGTCATATACTATACTAGTAAGACTCTTAATGTTGTTCAGATTAACTATACCACAATTGAAAGAGAGTTAATAGTCATTGCTTATGCTTTTAATAAGTTTATGTCATATCAGATTGGAGCTAAATGAGTCGTGCATACTAATCACTCGGCTATTAAATATTTAATGCAAAAGAAGGATGTGAAACCAAGATTAATTAGATGGGTACTTCTGATACAAGAGTTTGATTTTGTAGTATTCGATAGGAAAGGAACTGAAAAACCAATTGTTGATCATTTGTCTAGGCTAGAATAGGAAGAAATACTTGATTTGGAAAATGAAATTAATGAAACCTTAAGCTGTAAAATGATGGAAAATACCGTAGTATGTTGATATTGTAAATTATATTGTCAGTGATATTTTACCATATGGACTAACAAAACAACCGGAAAAGAAATTCATTCATGATGCAAAATCTTATTTTTGAGATGAACTCTATTTGTAAAAACAATGCAAAGATTTAGTAATGAGACAATGTGTGCCTTATAAAGAAATTCAAGAAATTATCCAAAAATATCATGATTTTGAATTTGGAGGTTATTTTGGGAACGATAGAATTGTTCATAAAATTTTACAATCTGGATTTAGTTGGTATACTCTATTTTGGGAAGTTAATATATAAATAAATATATATAAACATGTGATTGGTGTCAGAGAGTAGGTAATATTTAAATAAGAAATTAAATGCCTCTAAATTTTAATTTGTAAATTGAAATTTTTGAAGCATAGGGATTGGATTTATGGGACCATTTATACCTTCATTCAGAAATATATATATTTTGATTGAAATGGATTATGTTTCAAAATGGATAGAAGCAATCGCTTTACCTTAATGTGATGCTCAGAGTGTTTCAAAATTTTTTAATCAAAAATAATTTTACATGATATGGAATGTCGAGAGTAATCATTATCGATGAAGGATCTCATTTTAGAAATGTAGCAATTACGGGATTGGTTGAGAAATATAATATAATACATAAAATTGCAACTGCTTATCATCACTAGACTAGTGGTTTGGTAGAAGTATCTAATCGTGAAATTAAAAGAACTTTAGAAAAACTGTGAATCCTTAAATAATGGATTGGTCGACAAGATTAGATACTACATTATGGGCATACAGACACCTTATAAGACACCTATAGGAATGTCCCCGTATAGATTAATTTTTTGGAAGACTTTGAACTTACCAGTAGAATTAGAGCATACAACTTATTGGGCTATTAAGGAGTTTAATTTCAATTTAAAAGATGCTGGTGAGAAAAGATTATTGCAATTGAATGAGCTTGAAGAAATTAAGAATGAATCTTACGATAATGCTCGGATTTATAAGAAAGAATGAAAGAATGACGAGATCGGAAGATAATAAAAAATTAATTTGAACCTGGATAGGAAGTCTTATTATATAATAAATGATTGAAATTATTTCCTGGAAAACTAAAGTTAAGGTGGAAGGGGCCAGTCAGAATTGTAAAAGTCTATCACTATGGAGCTATTAATATTGAAGATCCCAAGACTGGAAGGATATTTAAAGTGAATGCACACAGATTGAAACCCTATTTTGATGGTCGAAGACCTGTTTTTAAAGAGACTATAATGTTGGGTCACCAAGAATAAAAACTGGGAATGTCGGGCTAACGACATTAAACCAGACGCTTTGTGGGAGATAACCCATATTTATCATTGTTTATTTTGTTTTTATACTCTTGTTTGGAATATTTTATGTATATTAATATGTTTATGCTTCTATAGATTTCGTGTATTTGAGATATTTGACATTAAGAAAATTTTTAAAAACATTTTTATTTACCTGAGTTTATGGAAGAATTGAGAATTTATTGGATCAAAATCGAAATGACAAAATTTTTTAGAATTGGCACATGATGTGACAGATTGGCACCTGAAGCTCCACATTCCAGAGAGCTGACACATGAAGCGCCAGAATTAGCGCACGAATTTCTGCAATGTTGAATATGACTTTAAACATTTCAAAAGGCAATTATTGGTGGTTTTTTGCGGGTTCTTCTCCTTATAACTCCCTAAAACTAATTCCAAAATCCATTTTAGGAGGAGAACGAAAGAAGAGTCACTAGTTTTCAATTCCAATGGCGTCCCACTCTAAAAATTCTGCTAGATTTGTAATTTTCAATCGAAGAAAGTTTGTCAGTTATGATGCACAAAAGTTGCATGATCAAGTTCTTGTGAAGAAGATGTTAATAAAAAAGGGGGTTCAATGCACTGAATACTCGAGTAGAAAATATTAGTGTGGAGATGCTGAGAAGGGCTTTGCTACACTACTCCGGTCATATTTGTCTTTGTGGTGAAATATTTTTATGTAAACCTTCATGGGATCAACCAAGGAAATGCTATGATTGAAAGTTTGTGCAATTCACTCCATGGAATAAACCAAGGAAATGTCTATGATTGAAATGCAAGGCAGGTCTGTGCAATTCACTTCTTCAAGAAAAAATGAGATGTTTATGATTGAAAGTGTGCCTATTTGCCAATAAGAAAATGTTTCATGAAAATTGGGAGGCCACAGATGATGGAAATGTAAATTGGGAAGCCAGAGATGATGAAAATGTAAGTTTTTCTTCATCATTGTTAATTCTTGCTTCTAAAGACTCGCATTTCTTTATTTTTTTGAAATATTCCCCACTATGAAATTTAGTAAGGCAACTAAGGAGACTGTTATTCTGAACTAGTGTATTCAAACTAGAAAACCTGTCGACATTGGACTAATAATTGTGAAATTAATTTTGGGTTTGGTAGTTAATGGATCTGTAACTAGACTAGGACATCCGTCTGCTATTTTCCTACTATGCAGTTGATACACCAAAATAATATATTATTTTAAGTACATATTTTATGCTTATTTTTGGTGATATTGCACTTTAAAAAAAAGTATTTTCATGTTTGTGTTGCAGGTATATCATTTTAGGCATTTGGAGCAAAAATGGCAAAAAAGATGAAATTTGGAGCCAAAACAGCCAACTTTGGGATTCTGGCGCATGATGTGCCAAAATCCAAAGTGCTGGCACATGATGTGTCAGAGATAATTTTTTGTGGATTAAGGTAGTTTGAGATAAATTTTGCACAAATTTTCAAATGGACACTTGTTATACATACCTCTTGGAGTGATTCAATGCATCTAGACACTTTGGAAGGTTCTTTAATGAAGGGATATGTCTCTTGGATCAAATGACACATCTTTCAAAGTCAAAAGAGTTAAATTTTGGAGAGAATTTTGGAGAGAATTTTGAATTCCTTTTGAAAATAGGCAGCCCAAAATAAAAGGAGAAGACTTCATAGAGTTCAAAGAGAGTTGGAAGGGGGACAAAAATGGCAAGAAGGTGGTGGCGTGAAAGGCAAGGATAGGAAATTTTCTTCTAGGGTTGTAAGAGGAAAGGGAAGGTGAGAGATTTCTTCTTCATTACACTTCTAAGAGAGAATTGAGTTTGCTTGTAAAGAGAGAAAGGCTTTAAGAGAACTTCTAGGGATTTTCTTGGGAAGGATAGTGAGATAAGTTGTCTTTTATTTATTTTATTTTGTAAACTTTTTTATATATGAAATCCATGTTTCATCGTATTCTTCTCATGAATTCTAAGTTGTCCTCTTTATCCTTCTCCCTACTTTGGGATATGGTTTTGTGAAGAATTGATTTTGCTTTCTACGGTTTTAAATGTTAATAATTTGTGATGATAGGAACACCGATCTTCATTTACGTTTCGATCTAGCCAATTAAAATGTTAAAACATGTTAAGAAACATATGTCCTGAAAAGGGGTATGATTTCTATAACACAGGAGAATCACATTTGATTTCATAGGAGAGTGTGTCATCCATGCAATTGAGTGAAATTAAATAAGGAAATATACATTGTTGGATGCAAAATTGGAGATATTAAGGTGACAGATTAAAATCTGCAATTTAGTCCATTTGATTGGAAACTAATGCAAGATTGTTAGACCTCAAAGGAGGGAGTATTGAGAGCTCTAGAGTGGCAGCTGGTATCTTTCCAGCCTAACCACAGAATTAGGGACCAAACTCTGAATTAGTCAATGTTTTTTATAGCACCTGGAAGAGAGTAAAGAATAAGATTGCTCTTATTTGACACAAAACATTTTTTATAAATATATTTTCAAATGATTTTAATTTCTTCACAATCCATATAATCATTGTAAAGGGGAAGGAAGCTTTCTTAAATTTGAATCTTCCATTAACAAAAGTTTTGTTTAGTTTTCGTAATTTTACTTTTAAAAGGTTAGTTTTTAAATACTTAACAAGTTCATTTTATATAGTATTCACCTTAGTAGTTAATATTCAAACTTCACACTTTACTTTTATTTTTTTATTTTTTAATTATAAATTAATTTCAAAAACTTACTTATAGGATTTTCCAACTTCCCTATGGGATCGATATCTAGGACTCCATTAGAGACCTTTATTACTTGAGCGATACGTATACTTACATTATTTTTAAAGGAGATTTGATAGATTAAAAAGAGCTTTAAAGGTAAATTATTTTCATAAAAGGTTTTTTTGTTGAGATTATATTGCATATTTATTATTATATATGTTGTGTGTATTTTGTAATATTGAAAACAATTTATAAAATTTGCACAATAAATCTACCCGTATCAGGTTTTTTGCGCCGTTGTCGGGGAAGCAACAGAAAGTATTAGCTAGTATTTTATTTTATTTTATTAATAAAAAAGGAGTGTTTGTAGTTTAGTTTTGAGCATTTTCTTATTTAAGTGTGTTTTCTTATTTTTAATTACTTGCTTTGTTTATTTATGCATAGTGTAAGATTTGAAATTTTAGTACATTACGATTAGAAAGAGGTAGTAGAAAATTTTGAAAACAACATAAAGAAATATGTCACTTTAGCAAAATGGCTTGCAATTTGAATAATACTGGAAATGAAAATGAACATCATCAGAGACCTTTAAGAGATTATGCTAATCTTACAGAACTCTGTTGTAGATGCCAATTAATTTGAGCTTAAACCTGCTATTATCCAACTGATACAAAACAATCAGTTTAGGGGAACACCAACTAACGATCCTAAATTACACCTTGCTAGTTTTTTTAGAATTTTGTGTTACATTTAAATATGGTGGAGTATCGAATGATGCTGTCAGGCTTAGGCTTTTTCCTTTTTTAGTAAGGGATAAAGCTAAGAGGTGGTTAAACTCATTAGAACCTAGATCAATTAGAACTTGTGGAGATTTGTCACAAAAGTTTTTATTTAAATATTTCACAACTTCAAAAACGGCTAAGCTTAGACATGATATCACTTCTTTTTTTAGTTTGAAAGGGAATCAATTTATGAAGCCTGGGAAATATTTAAAGATCTCCTTAGAAAGTTTCAACAGCATGCTTTGCCAAATTGGTTAATAATTCAAACTTTTATAGTGGGTTGGTTGGATCTCTTAGATCAATAATTGATGCTGTTGTTGGTGGGTCCTTATTGTCAAAACAATTCATTGAAGCATATTCATTAATTGAAGAGATGGCTACTAAAAATTTTCAATAGCCCTCTGAAAGGGTAAATCCAAAAAGACTAGCTAATATTCATGATTCTGATGCAATATCTATGTTAGCTACCTAAATAGTTGTTATATCAAAGAAGATAGATCAAGATAGAATGAATTATTCTCAGAAAGCACCTATGCTTGAGGAAAACTCATTGGGACAAATAATAGAATCTCCATCTTCTTATGACACCTTAAATGCAATAAACAATCATTCTAATAATCCTTATGCCAATTATTATAATTCTGGTTAGAAGAATCATCCAAATTTTAGTTGGACTAACAATAATTCTAATGTTGCAAATCTGCAATGGAGAAACAATATTGCGAACCCATTGAGAAACTCCAATAATCAAGGGAATCAAGCTTATAAACCTTATTAATCCCTAAGTCTTAATAATTTGTAGAGTTAGGAGAAAAAATTATCAATGGAAGAATTGATATTGTAAATAGGGAGTCAATTACAAAGTCAATGAGCTGCAATTAGAAACATGGAAAATCAATTGGGACGTATTGCAATCGCACTTAGCAATAGACTTCTAGTAACATTGCCTAGTAATGTTGAAGTAAATCATAAAGATCAGAACAAAGAACAAATTAAAGCTATTCAACTAAGAAGTGAAAAAGAATTAGAAAACAGAGTTCAACAAGAAGTTGAAATTGAAAAAGATGAGGTGGAAAATGAAAAATCGGGTGAAGATTTTCATTTTGAGTCAAAAAGTCCTATTAAACTAATGAAAATCTCTATAGAAAGACGACCACATCCATTTCCTCAAAGATTGAAGCAAAAAAATAGAGATAATCAATTTTATAAATTTTTTGAAATTTAAGGAAATTAACGATAAATATTCCATTTATTGAAGCTTTGGAACAAATGTCAAGCTATGTGAATTTCATGAAAAATATATTTAATAGGAAAAGGAAGTTTGTAGATAATGAGACTGTAGCACTCAGTGAAGAGTGTAGGGCTATAATTCAGAAAAAGCTTCTTGAAAAACTTTAGGATTCTGAAAGTTTTACAATTCCTTGTGTTATTGGCAAAAAATTTTATGGAAAAGCTTTTTTTGTGATTTAGGAGCCAATATTAATCTTATGCCATTATCAATTTTTAGAAGGTTGGGCTTAGGAGATATTTCACCGACAATTGTAACTCTTCAGTTAGCTGATCGTTCGATTTAGGAAGATCATTCCTAGCCACTTGATGAGCTTTGATAGAAGATGTTTTAGTAAAATTCAAAAAGTTTATTTTTCCTGCAGACTTTATTGTATTAGATATGGAGGAAGATAAAGAAATTCCTATCATTTTAGGAAGACCATTCCTAGCCACTAGAAGAGCTTTGATAGATGTGCAGAAAGGAGAACTAACCATGAGAGTTAGTGATCAAGAGGTTACCCTACAAAGAGCAAGAGGTTGAATACTTCAGAATGGATATTAATGGATATTTAAGCAATGATAATTTTAAGAAGACATTTGAAAGGGAATTTGTAAAGGAATATATGGAATATCATGATGAGGATAAAATTCGAGATGAATCTATGGAAGTGCGTAAAGAGGATTTAGATTATGTTAAAGAAAATATTGAAAATGTAGATCCTACAAAATGTAGAAAGAATTTTATTCCATCTATTGAGAAACCTCCTAAACTAGAACTAAAAACACTTCCTACACATTTGAAGTATGCATTTTTAGGAGATTTATCTACATTACCTGTTATAGTATCCTCGAAATTAACTAATATGCAAAAATAAATATTGTTGGAAACTTTAAAAAAATATAAAAAAGCTTTTGGATGGACATTAGCGGATATTAAAGGAATTAGTCCTTTAATTTGTTTGCATAAAATTTTATTAGAAGATCAACATAAACCAAGAGCTGATCCTCAAAGGAGGCTAAATCCTATGATGAAAGAAGTTGTGAAGAAAGAAATATTAAAATTGTTAGATGCTGGGATAACATATCATATTTCTGACAGTATTTTGGTAAGTCCAATTCATTGTGTTTCGAAAGAAAGGAGGTGTGACTGTAGTCACAAATGAGCATAATGAATTAATATCAACAAGATAAGTCAATAGTTGGAGAATCTGTATAAATTATAGAAATTTAAATTTTGCCACCAGGAAGGATCATATTCCTTTACCTTTTCTGGACTAGATGTTGGATAGGATGGGTGGGCATAAATATTTTTGTTTTAAAGATGGAAATATCAGTTATCATCAAATACTTATTGCTCTAGAGGATCAAGAGAAAACAACATTTACTAGTCCTTATGGAACGTTTCCTTTTTGGTGAATGTCATTTGGATTATGTAATGCACCTACAACATTTCAAAGAAGCATGATGTCAATTTTTAGTGATTTGATTGAAAAAGGGATTGAAGTATTTATGAACAATTTTTATATGTTTGGAACTTCATTTGAAATATGTTTAAATCATTTATAAAAGTTCTAGAATGTTGTGAAAAGACTAATCTCGTATTAAACTAGGAAAAATGTCAATTCATGGTTGCAAGAGTAATTTTGCTTGGACATAAAATTTCAGAAAATGGCATGGAAGTAAATCCTGCAAAAATACAAGTTATATCAAACCTATCTCCACCTACTACACAGTCAGAGGAGTTAGGAACTTTCTAGGACATGCTGGATTTTACAGAAAATATATTAAAAACTTTTAAAAAATTACTAAACCTTTATTCTAACTTCTGGAAAATGTGCAAAATTTGACTTTAATTAAGATTGCCTTAAAGCCTTTGGATCTTTAAGAGAAAAACTAATCACTGCTCCTATAATTATTTAACCTGATTGAGAGAAACTTTTTGAATTAATGCATGATGCTAGTGATTATGCTATTGGAGCTATTTTAGGACAGAGATATGATAAGATTTTTAAAGTCATATACTATGTTAGTAAGACTCTTAATAATGCTCAAATTAATTACACCACTACTGAAAGAGAGTTATTAGCCATTGTATATAATTTTGATAAGTTTAGATCATATCTGATTAGAGCTAAACGTGCTGTGCATATTGACCATTCGACTATTAAATATTTTATGCAAAAGAAGGATGTTAAACCATGATTAATTAGATGGTTACTTCTGATGCAAGAGTTTGATTTTTTAATAGTCGAAAGAAAAGGGATTGATAATCAAATTGTTGATCATCTATCTAGGCTAGAATAAGAAGAAATACTTGATTTGGAAAAAGAAATTAATGAAATTTTTCCCAATGAACAACTTTTTGTTATAAAAGGATGGGAAATACCTTGGTATGCTGATATTATAAATTATATTGTAAGTGGTATTTTACCATATGGACTGAGAAAATAGTAGGAAAAGAAACTCATTCATTGTGCAAAATCTTATTTTTGGAAAGATCCTTATTTGTATAAATAATGTAAAGATTTGGTAATGAGACAATATGTGTCTTATAAAAACATTCAGAAATGTCATGATTCTTAATTTGGAGGTCATTTTGGGAATGATAGAGCTGTTCATAAAATTTTGCAATTTAAATTTTATTGTCCTACTCTATTTAGAGAAGTTAATATATATATATATATATATATATATATATATATATATATATATATATATATATATATATATATATATATATATATATANGAAGCAATCACTTTACCTAGATGTGATGCTTAGAGTGTTTCAAAATTTTGAATTAAAAATAATTTTACAAGATATGAAATGTCGAAAGTAATTATTATCAATAGAGGATCTCATTTAAGAGATGCAACAGTTGCACGATTGGTGGAAAGATATTACATAATGTATAAAATTGCAACTGCTTATCATCCATAGACTGGTGGTTTAGCAAAAGTATCTAATCTAGAAATTAAGAGAAATTTGAAAAAACATGTTAATCCTAATAAAATGGATTGGTCTATTAGATTACGACATTTTGGGCATACAAGACAGCTTATAAGACACCTTTAAGAATGTCCCCATATAGATTAATTTTTGGGAAGACTTGTCACTTGCCAGTTGAATTGGAACATAAAGCTTGTTGGGCTATAAAAGAATTCAATTTCAATTTGAAAGAAGCTGGTGAGAAAATATTATTGCAATTGAATGTGTTATATAAAATTAGGAATGAATCTTACCATAATGATAGGATTTATAAGGAAAAGATGAAAGAATGGCATGATCAAAAAATAATAACAAGAGAATTTGAACCTAAATAGAAAGTTTTATTATATAATACAAGATTAAAATTTGTTCTTGGAAAATTGAAGTCTAGGTGGAAAGGGCCATTAAGAGTTATAAAAGTATATCCTTATGGAGCTGTTAATATTGAAGAAACTAAGATTGAAAGAATATTTAAAGTGAATGAGCACAAATTGAAACCAAATTTTGATGGTCAAAGACCAACTTTTAAAGAAACTTAAATATTAGATCACCAAGAATGAGACTTGGAATGTCAGGCTGATGACATTAAACTAAACGCTTTGTGAGAGGCAACCCATATGTATCATTGTTTAGTTTGCTTTTGAGTTAGATTTGTTTGAAATATTTTACATATATTTATGTTTAGACCTTTGTCGGCGTTTTTTCGGGTTGGTTTGTGGGGTTGCCCGTAAGAAGCTGTCAGTCACCGAAATTGAAATCCCGTCGCCCGCTTCGGAAGGACGTTGAAGAATGAAATCAAACTGACCCCATATTTTTCATAGTTTAAAATGAAAGAGCACTGTACCTCAAATTCTGTATCTATCCCGAAGGATAAACACAAGAATTGAGGATGAGGCTCATTCAAATAAACTAACTGTATCTATCCCGAAGGATAAACACAAAAATTGAGGATGAGGCTTGTTCAAATAAACTAAAGAAAGTATGACATCCGTTTGGTCTGCGAAACCTTTGTATTTGCCGACAAGTTCCCTTTAATATAAAGGATTAAATAGGGTTTATATTAAGCTGGGTTCGAACTTGCTTCCTATGAGGGAAAGCCCCTATAGTTAATTACATCTTAAATGACCAAAGTCACCTAAGAAAACTCTTGAAAGAAATCAAGAAAAAATATCTTCAAGGAATTTCAAAGGGTAGGAATCTTCAACGAAATCAGACATAGAGGTGTGCAAGGGGATTGGTTCAAATTTGGAACATTTTTTTTATTGTAGAATCCAAAGGAAGAAGGACTAGGGGATGTCATGGATCCAGAGGGGAACCTCGGTGACTTCCCAAGCTATCCTAATGTTTGGCTTCAGTTTTAAGGAGAAATATTTAGGTTTTTCATCCTGCCAATTTTATTAGTTAGGGCTTACATTTATGTGAAATGATCACACAAATAGCCTGGAAGATGTGAGGATTTAGGTTGTGACAAA
>JXCR01147091.1:50162-74701 GCA_002079205.1 Phalaenopsis hybrid cultivar
TTCAAATTAATTATTGTAAATAGTCAATAGTGACCTCATGAAGAGTTTTCAACATGAATTGGATGCCAATTTGGAGGTTAAGGCACAATTGGGTGAAATTTAGGGACTTAGCCAATTTTGGGGCTAAATTTGGGAATTTTAGATTTAGGCCAAAATCAAATGGATTTGAGGCTTCACAAAGGCCAATTTATGGTTGATTTTGATGTATAGGAATGTCATAAATATTGTTCAACATTAATTGAGGCAAATTGACTAGGCTATGGGTTCAATTTGGTGAGATTAAGTCATATGGTCAAAATTGGGGTTTTGACTCAAATCAAAATTGGGTTCAAATCATGGAACAATTGAACTTGAATTTGGTTTAGTTTGGTTATATCAAATATGAATTTGAGTTTAGGATTGTAATTGGGGTCAATTGAGATCAAATTGGTGCACATTTGAGTTAGATTTGGGGAAATTTGAGTCTTTAAAGGGCAATTTGGGGATTTTGGTTAAAGATGGTCAAATTTTGGGTCATAGGGTAGTTGAAAGAAATGAAATTAGGAATATTTGGGATTTATTGGAATTTTCTGGGAATTTTTGGAATTTTTGGGATTTTGAGCTATGGATGGGTATTTTGGTAATTAGGGGGTGTTTTAGGGATAAAAGGCGAAGATGGGTATTTTGGTAGAGTTGAGGTACCAACAATCACCAATAAGACATGGACCAATGGAAACCCCATTTTGGGTCCTCTACATAGTGGTCTTAGCTAAACCATGGCCCTAGGGCTAGTAGGTTTAGGGGACCATCTACATGAGTATCCCAAAAGAACAAGGGATCTAGGTTAGAAATTTGAGTTCATGGTTGTGAGTGATTGTGAGTGTAGATAAATGTAGTTAGTGCCTTAGCTCCAGACCAACACCCAAGGTCAACCCTAAGGTCCAGCAATCCTAAGGGTGACTCATCTTGAGTTTCCCCCATAGTGACCCCACCTACTAAGTACTTAGAGGTTGAGACCAATATGTGAAACTTTGGGTTGAGTAAAGAAGAGTCAACAAGAAAAGTCCTATGGCTAGACTCTACTAAAGAGGAAAAACTAAACCTCAACCAAAATGGAGGTCAACAACCTTTATGAAGTCCGTGTATTTGAGAAAAATATTTAGAAACATTTTTATTGGCCTAATTTTATGGAAAAATTGAGAATTTATTGGATCAAAATAAAAAAATGCAATTTTTGGAACTAGTGCATGATGCGCAGAATTCCAGAGAGCTAGCACATGATGCGCCGTGGTGACAAAAATGACTAAAACATGTCAAAAGGCGGTTTTCAACAATTTCTTTTCCTTAAAACTTCTAAAAATTGAATCCTAAGTCTATTTTAAGGGGGGAAACGAGAGAAAAGTCACTAGTTTTCAACTCAAATGGCTTCCCACTCCAAATATTCTACGAGATTTGGAATTTCAACCAAAGAAAGTTTTTCAGTTTTGATGCCCAGTAACTGCATGATCGAGTTCTAGTGAAGAAGAGGCTAATCAAAGAACGGAGATTTCTGAATCAAGGATTCAACACACCGAATACTCGAGTGGAAGATATTATTATGCAGAAGCAATGGGAAGTGCTTTGCTACACTACTGTCACTGTAGTTGTCCCTGTGGTGAAAGAGTTTTATGCAAATCTTCATGGGATCAACCAAGGAACGGTCTATGTACAATGCAAGTTTGTGCAGTTCACTCCCTTAAGAATAAACGAGATATTTATGATTGAGAATGTGCCTATCTGTCACTATGCAAATTTTACCCCTACGAGAGACAATATGAATGAACTCTACCAGTACCTTACGGATGAAGATGTGAATTGGGAGACTAGAGATGATGGGAATGTAAGTTTTTCCTACCCATTTTTAAGTCCTGTTTCTAAAGCCTGGAATTTCTTCATTACATCGAAATCACTTCCCACCATGAAAAACAATAAGGTAACAAAAAAGAGTGTCATTTTGAATTATTGAATTCAAACCAGAAATCATGTTGACATTGGAGCCATAATTGTAAAATTAGTTTAGGTTTGATTGTGAATGCATCTGCAACTGGACTTGGACATCCATCTACTATTTTTCTACTGTGCAGTCAATCGCAAGTACCTTATGATAGTTGGGAAAAAGGAGCTTATTTGGAAGTCGATGGATCTAGAAGTCTAATGCAACAGTATTGGAATGAGAGATGAAAATTATATTAATGTGTTGATGGATCAAGGATCTTAGAATTCATCACCTATTCAACCCTACTATAATTCTAATGCACTTTTGAAGAGAATCAAGAAGACAGAGAAAGAGGTGTTGAATCTTATGCATGCGACTGGAAATATTTCTAAAATGCTGGATCATCTCAATTGGAGACTGAAGGAACATTTTGAGCATAAATATTGAAGATGGTTTAGTATGTACGTTCAAGAAACATTCTTGGATTGGAGAGGACTCAACTAATGAGTTTCCATATCAACCCTTCTACAACCTGTATGTGCACTACCAATCGATGTGAGATATCTTGGAGGACGAGAGTGAAGAAGATGTTTGAACTTAATTTATGCACAAAATGTTTTGTTTAGTACTGCTTGTTTTAGTTTGTTGAGTTGGATTGCATTTCCTTTCTATTTTCACACTATCTATGTTTATGTTTTGTATTTTGATGTTTAGATTTAAGTGTTAGGATGTTGGTCTGCTTTAGAACACTGAGTTTGATGTTTGTTGAAAATAGTTAGTTTGTAATAGCACAGATTTTTTATATAAATGTGAGTTTTGTGTTATTTGTGAAAGTTTGGTGTTAGAGTGATGTTTATTTATACTTAGATGTTCATTTGAGTTAATTAGAGGTTGATGTAAGGTTGTACAGAGCAAACTTCCACATAAACTAAAATCTGGTGAATTTAAACTTTGGCACATGATGCACCAGATTTGGCGCATGATGCACTAAAGACCTGAACATGCCAGATCGCCTAAAAACCACAAAATCGCACAGACAAGTGTCATTTTTATGGCTTGGGTCATCTTCTACCTATAAACCTTGACCTAGAGCTTTTTATTGAAGACGATAGAGAAGATTTGGAAGGCAGAAAATCATAGATTTTATCTTCTCTTGGTAAGAGCTTAGTTTTAAATTAGAATTTTTTTATTTTCACAATGGATTTTTCCTCATTATGGAAGATATGAAATTTGGGATTTTTGATGAAAAACCTTAAAGAAAACTCATGGTGAAAAGTTTCTTACCAAATAATCTTGCTTGAGGAGTTAGATTTTATATTTAGTAATTTTTTTGGAATTTAGTTTGATTTTCGTAGAATTTCCAATGGCTCCCTGAGTTAAGAGATGGAGGCCATTTGAAGATTTTGATTCATGAAGATTCGTCAACTTCAAGTCCCAACATAGTTATACTACTTAAATGGAGACTAGAAGAATGATCCAAGAACAGACATTTGCAAACCTAGGTGGTGATATCAAAAGGTTGATCCTTGCCAGAAACTGGAAAAGAATCTACTAATTCACTACAGTAGCGATTGTCCCCATGACTCGGGAATTCTCTGCTAACTTGAGGTTCATTGTTGGGGACCACATATTGGTTAGAGGTAAATAAATTGAATTTACTGCTGAAAGGATCAATGTTTTTATGGACTGAGGAATGTATTTTTTGATGAGTACGCTACATTTATGGTGACTGATTCATCACTGAATGAAGTGCTTGCCTTTTTTACTGATGTAAGAGGAGAGTTGAAGATTAAGAATAACAAGATAACAACTTCCCTACTTCCATGTTGACTAGCCAGTCAAAGGTATGGCATCACTTTATTTCTGCTAGATTGTTGCCAACAAATAATCTTGCCAATGTTACGAAAGATAGAGCTGTGTTGAACTATTGCATTCAGAATATGAAAGCAATAAATGTTGGTGTACTTATTGTTCATCATGCTCGAAGTATAGCTGGTTGCTCTACAGCTAGTGGTTTTGGATACCCTGCTCTGATTTTCATTTTATGTGAACAATCAGGAGTAGAGTCCCATAGATATGAAGAAAGATTAAAACCACATAATCCTATTGGGAGGCATATGATTCAGAGAGTTAAATCATTTGTTGAATGTAGAGGGGGAAGAAGGAATAGACCCTTTACATCAGTTGCAGGGGCATCTATATCTTGCCTTGCATCATTAGAAAACATTATGGACCAACTCATGATTCAAGAAGTGGACATAATCAATATTCACGATCAGTTGGGAGAGATTGGAGCAAGAAATGCTTATAATGATGAATATCAGAAGCGGATATTTCAACATGATATTGATTTTAAGAAGGTCATGGTGAGACATCTTAGGGGAGAGCCTAATGTGGAATTTCCTCCTTGCCCTAATTTCATTCCCTATGCTCCTATCCAGGTTGACAATGAGGAAGAAGAAGAAGATGATGATAATGAGGAAGGAGATGAAGACTGATATTTTATGAGCTTAGTATAATTTATTTTTGTGTTTGATTGTTATTTGTGATTGTATTATGTTGTACTTTTATTTGAGAACTGTTGTAGTAAAAACTTTCATGTTGTGTTGTGGACTTAACTATAATAGTAACTGTAGACTATTAATTTTTTGCATTTTTATTATTTTCAGTTTTAGTGTTTCTATTCTCAGCAGGTTCTTTAGAATATATTATGTTTCATTTAATGCTTTAAAGCCTAAATGTTTTTAAAGTTAGTACCTGCAGTATACCAGAACCTAGTTTCATAATGAAAAATCTTCTACAGGTCAGTTTTTATTTTTCATGCATTTACTGTTTTCTTACCCCTACTAAATTTTATACAAAAATATTTTTTAAATTACTTAAAAACTTAAGTTTGGGGGGGGGGGGAGAAAATTTTCTTTTAAAAAAAATAAACTAAAATTTTTTTTATCCTCAATTAACTATATTTTTAAAATTAATTTAAAATGACTTGGGGATATTTTGATTTAACTTTAAATGACTATATTTATGTTTATAAATATTGTAGTAAATTTAGGGAAAAGTTTTTAATAATGAAGGTCAATTTTAAAGTTAAAGATATTTGGTATGATAAGATAAGACTATGCTTTTCTATTTAAAGTAAAGGAAATTGTATTTTTGAAGTATTAACAATTTTAGAGTTTCATGTAAGAAGAAAGGAATGAGACCTTATGAAAAATCATAAACTAATATGAATTTATAAAGTGAAGAAAGGTATAGAGTTTTAACTTTAAAAATAAGAGAGTGAAGTTTAAAATCATTAAAGGCTATCCAGATATTGTAATCCTTACTTGAAAAAAAAGAAAAAGGAAAGAAAGGATTGGGAAGATCCTAAAAGAAAAAAAAAAGAAAAAAAAAGAGGAAAAAAGAGAAAAGAAAAATAAGTGAGGAGAGCTTGATGAGATGCCTAATCAAAAATTGGCTTCACTTGAATCAACTTAAGGAAGGAGCTTTATTAATTTTTCTAAACTTGTGTTGGAGTATTAGTAACATTCATAGTAAAGACTTCATGAAGTTCTTTTACACATGAATGTTCTAATTGTCCTTAATATGACAAATTGTGATTCTTCTTGAAATGAATAGAGATTTAGAAATTTAAATTTTATTATTAAGTATTCCTAGACTGAGAATTTGAATCTAAGTTATTAATGGTTTTTCTTAAAATTTTCTATTATATTTATTAAAGTAAAGTATAGAAGTTATAAGTAAATCTAAATCCAAAGTCATATGTTTTTATATAGTAAAAGTGTCACTTGAGGACAAGTAACATTTAGTTTGGGGGATTTTGATACACCAAAATAATATACTCTTTTAAGTACATATTTTACGCTTCTTTTTATATTGCACTTTAAAGAAGAGTATTTTCATGTTTTTGTTGCAGGTATATCATTTATAGGCATTTGAAACAAAAATGGCAAAAAGGACGAAAATCAGAGCCAAAAATAGCCAATTTTTCGGATTCTGGCACATGATGTGCAAAAATCTAGAGAACTAGCGCATGATGTGCTAGAGACAACTTTTTGCAGATTAAGGTGATTCAAGACAAATTTTGTGCGAATTTTGTGCAAATTTTCAAATTTTGTGCGATGATCATTTTCTTAAATTTTGTTATTCTATTTATTAAACTAAAGTATAGAATTTATAAGTTAATCTCTATCCTAAGTCNGGTTTTCATAAATTTTGTTTTCATATAATTTTCTACATGACCATAATATGATAAATTGCAATTCTTCTTGAAATGAATAAGGATTCAGAAATCTTAAATTTGATTACTAAATATTTCTAGACTTAGAATTTGAATCTTTGTTATTAAAGGGTTTTTCTTAAATTTTGCTATTATATTTATTAAACTAAAGTATAGAAGTTATAAGTCAATCTCTATCCTAAGTCATATGCTTTTATGCAATAAAAATGTCACTTGAGGACAAATAACATTTAAGTTTAGGGGATTTTGATACACTAAAATAATATATTGTTTTAAACACTTATTTTATGCTTACTTTTGGTGATATTGCACTTTAAAGATAGATATTTTTGTGTTTTTATTGCAGGTATATCATTTTTAGGAATTTGGAGAAAAAATGGCAAAAAAGATGAATTTTGGAGCCAAAACAATAAATTTTAGGATTCTGGCCCACGATGTGCCTGATCAGCGCATGATGCGCCAAAATCCAGAGAACTGGCAGATGATGCGCTAGAGATGAATTTTTCAAATTAAGGTGGTTCAAGGCAATTTTTTGCGTGAATTTCAAAAGGTCACTTGTTCTACACACCTCTTGGAGTAATTCAATGCATCTAGACACTTTGGAATTTTCTTTTATAAAGGGATATGCCTCTTGGATCAAGTAACATATCTTTTGAATTCAAAAGAGTTGACTTTTGGAGGGAATTTTGAATTCTTTTCCAAAGGAGGCAGCCCAAAATAAAAGAAAAAGACTTCTCATTTGTCAAGTGTGTGGCGTGAAAGAGAGATAAAGTTGGCGTGAGTTAAATATAGAGAGAGAAGAGGAGATTTTCTTCTAGGATTGTAAGAGGAGAGGGAAGGTGAGGGATTTCTTCTTTATTACACTTCCAATAGAGAATTGGGAGTGATTTTAAAGAAAGAAAGGCTTGTCGAGAACTTCTAGGGATTTGTTTGGGAAGGATTGTGAGATAAATTATATTTTTATTTCTTTTGTTTGGTAAACTTGCTTTTTTATATGAAATTCATGTTTTGTCGCATCCTTCTCATGAATTCTGAGTAGTCTTCTTTATCCTTCTCCCTACTTTGAGATATGGTTTTGTGAAGAATATAATTTGTTTTTATATGGTTTTAATTATGATGATTTGAACTCCAATCTTCGTTTAATTTTCGATACGACCAATTGAAATGTAAAAGTTTGTTGAGAGACATATGTTCTTAAATGAGATATGATTTCTACCACATAGGGAGAATCACATTTGATTTCATGGGAGAGTATGTCATCCATGGATTAGGTGAAAATAAATAGGGAAATATACTTTGTTGGATGCAGAAATGAAGATTTTAAGGTGACAGATTAAAATCCCCCAATTTGGTCTAGTTGATTAGAAATTGATATGAGATTGTTAGCCATAAGGTGAGGGAGCAGTGGGAGCTCTGGAGTGGCAGCCGTTATCTTCTCAGCATAACCATGGATTTAGGGATCAAACTCTGGATTAGTCAATGTTCTTTATAGCACTCAGAAGAGGGTAAAGAATATGATTGCTCCTATTTGACACAAAACAATACATATATATATTTTTAAATAATTTCAATTTCTTCACAGTCCATATACTCATTGTAAAGGAGAATGATGCTTTCTTAAATTTAAACTTTTCGTCATAACAAAAACTTTGTTTAATTATTGTAGTTTTACTTTTGAAAGTTTAGTATTTAGGTTAGTTTAACTTTTGTAGTCTTACATCTGCATTTTAATTAGCATTCACTTGAGTAGTTAATTTTCAAACTGTGCACTTTACTTTACTTTTATTTTTTATATTTTTAGATTATAAAATAATTTTCAGAATTTACTTTTAGGATTTTCCAACTTCCTTGTCGAATCAATATCTAAGACTCTATTAGAGCCCTTTATTACTTGAGTGATACGTATATTTGCGTTAATTTTAAAGGAGATTTGGAAGCTTAAAAAGAGTTTTAAAAGATAAATTATTTTCATAAAAAGTATTTTTGTTGGAATATATTGCATATTTATTATATATCTGCTATGTGTAATTTTGTAATATAGAAAAATATTTGCAAAATTCTCACACTAAATCTGCCCCCCGCATCACTTAATCATTAATGCATTTAATCATTTCAAGTTATTAGGTTGTACACATAGTATTTAACTGATGCATTTAGTCTTTAAATTTAGCTCCTTAAATTAAATGAAACAAACTTCTTTCACCCTCTCTATATTTTTATCTAGGGAGAAGAGTACAAAATAATATTGATGTATACTTATAGCCACTAAATGATGAGTTGTATGATTCATGGTAAAGAGTGCAATGGTATGCTACTATACCTAAAAAAAAGTTTATATTAAGTGCACCATAAATTTATACCTAACAATATCTTTAATATGGTATGTCATATGAATGTAGTACCAAGCAAGGATTTCATTACATTCTTTGAATTAAGAAATTTTTTTTTTTTGTGATTGTAAAAGAATATAGTATTTTTTAGATTGGCTATTTACATTTGTTATCACTTGATTCCATATTTCATTAATAGAAGTAGTATTTTGACAACACAAAGAATTTTAAATCTATCCCAGGTAGCAATTGAAAATTTATAATTTAATTTTTATTTGATGATAAAAAGGAATAATATGTGATAGTGTCTCCTTCTTGCTAACTAGTTACTAATTTTTTTTTCTATTATGATCATGTTGACCAATTAGGATAGACTTAAAATATGGAGAGTTAGAAAATATTATAATGATAGATCTTGGTTAGCTAATAATGTTAGAATTTGATGAGTATTATTAAACTTTTTCTAATTTTATTTGATGAATTAAATTATTTAATTTAAGCATATTTACTTTTTTGTATTATAGATGAAAAATTACATCCTACTTTCAAAAGAAAGTTTATCCTTAAAGGATAGAAATATAGAGACAAATGAGAAAGTGTTCATGGTGTTTGTGGGTCCTACGTACTCTACAAGAGTATGTATACAAGGATTTGGAGTCACTCCAACTATTAAAATTTCTTATAATAGCACCACCACATAGGACAATAACGGATGAAAAATGAATTACAATATGCATATTCATGTTGATCAAATTCTTAATTTTTTGGGCACTTTACTTGTTGCATGTATAGAGGCCATCTAACTTTCGATAATGATTGCTATTCAGGGGATGCTACACCAAATAAATATTTTTTGCCTCAGTTACACATTAAGACTTAAAGCAAATATTTTATGCATACATTTCATAAACCCCATTCAAAATATACATATAGAAACATAAATAATATAAAAGTTATAAATTATTTCATTACTTAGATTGATTTTAAGCCACTTGATTTATAAGTTTGAATCCAAAGTCCCATTCTATTTTGTTAATATAAATAATAGCATTTTTCTCTATGAAGTTTTATGTGATCCTATCACATGGCTTTGAGATAGGTTGTTTAACTTGCTACCCATTTTAGGTAAGGATCAAAGTTTTTTGTAATAATTTTGTTCATTCCCATGTGGTCTTCAACTCTATATATCTTATTGCATGTCAAAATATTAATATTTAGTTTAGTATCATATTTGTAATACTCGTCTTAGTTTTAGGAACCAAGGTAGCATGTTTCCACTTACTTAAATATAAGTTCTCATTTTTATGGGTCTCCTTATTCTTGCATCAATTGATTGTGAATGCCAAATCTACAAGAAAATGAACAACATAAAAGTAAATTTTAATCCTAATCTTAAATGATAAAGACAAATAATAAGAGAAGCGCTATTGAGCATTTCAATATTCAGTATTTTTTATTCTTCCTCCCTTAACATATGATAAGAAGCATTCCTAATTTTATAACATCGCTTTTAAAATTCCCCAAAAAGTATTGTTTAATGAAAAAAATTGAATTTATACACTCAAAATCCTTTATTTTAATTGTAAAGTTTCTTAATGAATGACTTTCTTATAAAAGTAATTAACTATAGAAGCTTGCCCTTAAAAGGAACCATACTCATGATTGAAATAAACCTCTATCAAACTGATATAGAATTTCATGCATATATTAAAGGTCATTTTCATACAAGTAATAAAGTGAAGAGTAAATGTATTGTCCTATAAGGATTAACTTGGCTAGTACTAATATTTAATCAGTGGATTTTTTATATTAACAATTAGATCAAGGCAATGCAAAAATCTAACTTGAATTATGAGAGAAAGAGAGGACTACTACAACAAAGGCGAGGATTTACTTTAAAGTAAATTTAGAACAAATCTTGAGGGGTTGGATTTTACATTTGTTAGTTAAACTAGTTTAGAATTACCATAAGGATTGCATTTGATTAAATGGTATTATAGCATGATGAATGTGACTTTTACCTTGCTCTCAAATGCCTTAGGTATTTTCTTTCTCTTACATAATATACTCAACTCTTGATGATAGATTAAATATGTTAACATGAATCCTTTTAGAATGTATGGGTCTTCTCCACTTTTATTTAGATTTTTGGAGGGAATTTGAACATTGCACGGTTTCCCTCATCAAAAGTTAACTTGAATTAATGTTGATCTATTACTTATTACCTTCGTGGGACTTGGCAATTCTGCCCTAAACTCATTGTGTAAACAAAAAAGAATTTTTGCATTCAATTCATCATCAATTTTTTATTGAAATCATAAATTCGTGTTTCATTCTCATTGTTTCTCATAAATTTATAAAAAAGGAAATATAACATGAATTTGGGGAAATAAAATTAGCTGGAAAAATAAAAAAAATATTATAGCAAGATGAACTAGAGATTCACACGATCGTGTGAGTATCTAAAGATTAGAAAGACAGTTGAATTTGTTCAATGAATTTGTTGATCTTGATGCTCTTTAAGGGTTTTTTTTTTTTTTGCAGCTGCAGCTGTTTGAAGAAGCAGTTGTGAAGCTGTTGAAAATGAAGTTGTTGTTAAAAAAACTGCGATGGTTATTATAAAAAAAATCTTTTTGAAAATATTACATCGTAACTTTCTAGTAGCCATAGTAGTTAGCCAGCCGTGGTGGGAAAATGCAGCTTTTCAAAAATAAAAACAAAACAGTCTTGCTAAAAAAATGTGTTACGACATTGCACTGCCGCCTCAAACACACCCTTAATAAGTCGCAGAGTCTTTTCAACTTTTTTTTTATTGTACATGATCTCTCATCTTTTCACTTGTTTTTACTTTTGAATATAGTAATGTATTATATCAAACTAATAGTAGAAAAAAGAGATAGTAGAAAAGGTTTTGTGGATTACTACGAATATTTAATTCATCGGTGCACGTAAAGAATATGGACAATCAAAGTAAAATCTACAAGAACTTGCTAAACCAAATATTAAAAGCAAATAGGGCGGAACTCAGATTATGTTCATGGCGGGAAATTGCATCACTTGAAATTTATAATTTTTATATATAAATAATAAAATTAAAACAAAAAATTCTTATGTAATTTAAGAAATCTAGAATTTTTGCGCACCCCCTCCCCCCCCCACCATATTGTTATATTATTTTACCAAATACTTTAAAAAAAAANCGGCCTCGTAACCCGTCAGGTCTGAGCTGGACCCATGTACCAAAACACGATAAACTTTAAATTGTAACTATATTATATGTACACATAAAATAAATTTAATTAAAATTGAAATCATCAATTTTCTAAAATATATTTTATTTTCAGGCCAACCAACGGAGGTCATAACTGTTTTCAGATTGATAATTTACTAGGTTCTGCGGTGCAGAAAGGACTGTTTAGATTTTAGTCTGGACTGTGAAGCTGGACGAGCTAACAACAGACATGACCTAATGAAAGGAAAGCCTGAAATTAGTGCCAGAAATCCCTAATTAGCAGGTCTCTTACTTATATAGTCATTATAGGAGTGAGGACCGCTTCAGAAAGATTTTCCTTCTTGATTTTCATACCTGTGAAGCGTCTAAACTATACAATGATTCCATTTTCATGTAACTATGTAACTCTTTTGATGGATTAATTAGGCAGATATTCAGAAAATTTGATGGCCGTGATTTTTACTAAATTATTCTCAGATTGTATTTGTCGCCGAACAAGTCAGCTAGGAATAATGTAGACTATTAGTTTTTGCTCCACTAAACCCTATTAATGAAATAAGATATTTTTTTAGCTGAGGACAAATTATTCAATTATTGCTTTTCTCCTTCCTTTCGATTGACTTGCTCTTCAATTGTGGAATTACTCGTCTGCTTAGCAAGCTTCTAATTCCCTCCTTATTTCTCAGGATCACAAAAGTCATTCTATCCGGTGGCTTCAAAATAAATTTTGTAACAAGAAGTATCTCAATATTATTTTCAGCTGTATTTTTCTTAAGTTGAAGCTCAGGGAAATATTCGAAGTAAATAATTTCCGACATTTAAAATTGGTGACAATAAATATGGCGCACGCCTCTCTTCTAATATAATAATTTATAATAATAAATTTTGTGACCCTGTAGTTAGTTGACTGTTCAGTGACATATTCTTGGAGGATAAACGAGGATTTTCTAGTTAAACTAGACATGTTTCTCTTCCCTATAGGTTTTATTATTTTGGGCATGGATGAAGATAAGGACGTTCTTGTTATACTAAAAGCTACTAAATGATTTATGATTGATATACAAAAAGGGAAACTTATCATTAGAGTGAATAACGAGGAAGTGACTTTTGATATTTTAAAATATATAAAATATTCTCAAGCATCTAAGGTCGTTCAGTGCCATAGTGTTCATATGATGGCAGGGTAGTTGATCGTAAGTTTCTAAATCTGAAGAATTGGAACTCAAAAAGGAAGTTGTGAATGGATTTTGTTGAAAAATGACTAAAAATGAATATGGTCTTCATTTTGAGGTGACCTCTAGAGTTGTTATGGAGATAGTTGAGCCTACAGACACTCTGACCTACGTCAAGCTTGTAGGACTGCCCATAGGAGGAGCCCTAGTGATAGAGTTGGAGATTTCCCCCAAGAGTTGAGAGTGATTTTTTGAGAGATATTCCATTATGGCCCTCCAAAGTGTAGAAGAGTTGAGTGATATTCAAGAGGAAAGGGGTTGAAATCTTTAGAGCAAGGACTACATTTTAGAGTTTACTACCCGATTTGATCCTAATCATACAAGTTGGAAGATGATTGCAAGAGTGAGATTGAGATATTGTTGAAAAGTACGAACATCGAGGTGAAAAAGAACACATAATTTCTGGAAGATCCTAAAGAAGGAATGACACTAAATGACTTATGAAATTCTCCAGAAATGTTAAATTTTGAGACAATTGATTAGAAATTACTAAAAATATAATTTGATTTTGGAGAATCCTTTTAGGCTTGGACTGATCAAGCATGGTATGACAGAGGATGTTAAACAAAGTGTTACTTGGGGATACAACCCGAGTGATATCCTTTGATTCGAATATGTTTTGTGTTTTCACGTCACATTTTAATTCAATTTTTTTTAAGTTACTTTTGTGTGTGCTAGAATAAATTGTTGTGATACAGAGAGCCCTGTCATGCTTCATGGGATTGATGTACGCTTTATATATTTTTATGAGATATTTTTCCAGTGATATGCATCATATTTTTGTTTACTAGTAGCGTTGACCTATTCTGAGATGTTATCCCAAGTTGTTACAAGATTTCTTCTTTTCATTCTTACATTTGCTCATATGGCATGTATAAGATAGAAAATATATTTGGGGGAGGGAGTTTGCATGCACAATTGTCTGAGAGTAATTCATATGTTAAGTTTTGATTATACTTTTTTAGTAGCAACTCATGATATGAACCCTAATAATTTAATAAGATTATATAATGCCTTCATTAGAACTGTGAATACTCATTAAAAAGAGATTATAATTAATTGCCTGATAATTGAGTCCTCCATGTTGACAACTTCTACCTGAACCTTGAAAAGTTTTAGAATAATTAAAATGATGTGATTAAAATATAAGCAGTTAACCAAAAAGATATTTTAAGTCTTTTAATTTTTACCTTATCCAATTTGATTGAGTCTTGACTTTTAAATGCATCATATTATTTTGAAGTCCGCATTAATAAACATTTGGGACTTACCAACAAGGGGATATTAAATATTTAAAATCCTTACAAAAATATATTCAACTAGATATAGTAATTTTCAATAGAATTGAAAAAAAGAAGATAAAGAAAAAAAGAATAAAAATTCAAAATGTGTGAAAGGTGTCTCGTCCAAAAGAAGAATCAAAATAAGTTGCCAATCTCCCAAAGAAGAAGCTCAAGGTGAGCATGAAAATTAAAAATCAATTTCTAAGCCCTTCTCTAATTAATAAGACTTAAAAACTTTCTAGATAAAATTCTTATGATATTATATAAAAAAAGGTTAAAGAAATTTTGGATTTGTTGATTATGCATTCATTGATTTAAAAATATCTTTAAGAATTGAAAATATTTCAATCACATAATATTAAGAGTTTTGAGATCTGCTTAAGCTTAGGAAAAGCGAAGTTGAAGAAAGGGCTACATTATTAAGCATTAATGAAAATTTGAACCTGAATGATATTTGCATGTATTTTATTTCACTATACAAACTAGTTAAAAAATGAGGAAGTATCACATGAGAGCTATGAATATTATTTGAATTCCAATTAGGCATGAGAATACTTAACGGCAATTAATATGTTAGTTTACCACTTGAATTATTGTGTTTTTTCCTTATTTATCATGATTATAAGCTAGTGGAAGCTTCTTTGTGAAATTTTATAGGTTGTAGGGGTCGAGCGTGCTTCACGAAGCTAAAACATGAAGTGAGCTAAGGAGCTAACCGATGTAACCATGCTAGATTGTGGCAATTATATTAGGCTTGCTATTGGTCCGACATAGTTACACCAGCATTCAATGTGGTCATGTCGATTGTGACGTCATTACACCAGGTCACAGAGTGGTTACGCTGTTCGACCATGATTAAATTGGCAAGATTATCAATGGTATATTTGGCAAAGGCTTTATGCAGAGAGCTTGTGAATGATTTAAGATGAGTTGGGCAGCTTTGGAGGCTCTCTTCAATAGTAAAGTTTCTACTTCAAACTCTAGTTGTTCTCTTCTTCTTTTTTTTTTTTTTTTTGCGGAGGGAACTTCTAAGGTAGTTTTTCCTATGAGTTTTTAGAGTGTTTGTATGAGGGAGATGTCGGGTGTTATGCGTGAGAGATAGTGGAGAGTATATCATTGTATGGCTAAGAGTTGGTTTATTACTAAAAGCACTTGAATTGATTGTAAGTTTGTACTTTTTTACCGTTGTATCTTCAATTACAACAATAACAATAATAACAACAACAAGAATTTATCTTACTAAGCGGGTTCCGCTACATGAATCATTATTTTCTATTGCATCCTATTGAGTTTAATATTTTTCATTTAATTCTAATAGATTTCTATAATATGCTCATGTCTTTTTAAAACTACCTCAGTCTTTCTTAACATAAGTCAAATATAAAACATATACTATCTTAATTGGATAATTTGATGGTCGGCATTTAATGTGATCAAGCCATCTAAGACGACTCTCTCTAATCTAGTCTGCCACTGCAGCAATACCAACCCTATTAAGGATATGTTCAATTCGCATTTTGTCTGTAAGTGTTAAACCCCTCATCTACCTAAGGATTCTCATCTCAGTAACACTTAACTTTATTTTATGATTCTCTTTTAAAGGCAAACATTCTACATCATAAAAGCATTGCAAGTTTCACCACCATCTTATAAAATTTACACTTCAATCTACACAATAGGCTCGATGCATTCCTCCACTTCAACCAACCAACTTGAATGCTGCTAATAACATCACCATCTATATCACCATCAACTTGAACAACAAACCTGAGAAATCTAAATCATTCAGACATTTTTATTGATTTGATCACCCATAACAACAGCTTTACCGCTAGAGCCACTACTAAGATTTCATTCAATGTATTCAATTTAAGATCTACTCAAAGGAAGACCTTTAGACTCCAATGTAGACCTCCATAAATTTTTTCTGAACTCCTTCCTTAGTCTTATCCAAAGGTAGGATATCGTCAGCGAAAATCATTTGTATCTTCAATTATTTCAAAAAAATTATTCATGCTTTTCTCCCTCATGTTTAATAGCTAAATCTACTTTTATGTTTTTTGTGATGCAAGGAAAGTTTTCTTTATGCTTTACCATCAGAGTTTTTTCCCATATTTTTTTTGTTGCTTTTGAACAATGCATGTTGATGCATTAACCTTTTAGTCGTCATTTACTTCTAATATAATCAATTAGGTAGTTAAAACTTTTGATCTATGACTTCCCTTCCTTTAAAAATAAGTAAGTTAACATACAATAGTCGAATGGAATAGATATTGTCATTACAAAATTGCAAACTAGATAAAAGATACAAGGAATTTTGGAAAATACTAGATGGTCAAGTCCCTAACTGTAATATGATTTTCAACTCCTCTTATGACCTAGCCATAGGCTAAGAAGAATCAAGTCACTAGTTGTTAACTATCATATAAAGGAACACAAAAACATAAAGAAAACATTATACCAGTGTTACATGAGCATGAGTCGCATCTTCTCCAAAGGGCTCAAAATTATTATCTGTTATTTCTATTTATTACTACTTTTGAGTATTGTTAGAATTTTCATTCTTGCATTTTGATCATCTTAGACTAGATAAGCAGTCTAATTAAGTAGAGTTTTTTTTCTATTAAAAATTATTTAGCATTATTCTTGTTGGATCGATATATAGACTTATATTCTGTATATTACTTGATCAATATACATACTCATGTGATTGACTAACCAACCTTGTAGCAAATTTCAGGTATCAAATATCCATGCAAAATAACCTAAGAGACTTCAATAGATAACACATTTAAAAACTCTCAACTCCGTGAGAACTGATCAAAAAAATTAATTTCCTTAATTCGCAAACCTCCTAAAGCTTTGATATGAAATACATTAGTATATCTCTCCAAAAAAAAATATACACTTTTAATGTAAAGAATCTCAAATTACAAATCTATTTAGAACACCAAAACCTATTTTTGGCTTTGCATAACCTTCCTCGATCTAAAAAGGAATATCTAACCAAGGTGCCCCTAATAACCCTAAAACCCTACATAACTACAATCATGCGATCCCTTCATGTTCAAGCANTTTTTTGGCTTTGCATAACCTTCATCGATCTAAAAAGGAATCACTAACCAAGGTGCCTCTAATAACCCTAAAACCCTACATAACTACAATCATGCGATCCCTTCATGTTCAAGCATCATTTCCACAATACATTGAGTTATTAAGAATTATTAATAAACATTTGGGACTTACCAACAAGGGGATATTAAATATTTAAAATCCTTACAAAATATATTCAACTAGATATAGTAAGAAGATAATGAAANTACAGATATAATGTGTGGAAGGGCCCAAGCATGACACCCTGTCCACACAAAAAATCACAAAAGGTTTTAAAATTAGAAAAAAACAAAAAAATACATTAGATATTAAAGTAAAAAACCTAATAATGTTGAAATACATAGTATCAGGTGGCTAGAGAGCGACCCAATTTGGTCTTGTCTCAGCCTCTAGTTCTACGGAAGGAGCAAACTAATAAGCTGGTAAGATGATTGTCATTGCCAGTAGTAACCAATGTATCATCCAATATGTTCTCGAGTTGGAGTCGGCCTCCATTCTTCTTCTTCCTCCTGGAATAGACCTGTCATATCTCATCCGAAGAATCAGTCGATGGGGTGATAGAACTAAAGTAGAAGGAATACCAACCATAGTACCCACAATAGGTTCTAGTATATGTGAAGTAAGAGTGCCTCTACACCAGATACTTCCTGAAGAAGTGGAGCTACGAGGCTCTCCTGATTATCAGTATGAACAATATCATTTATGGGTAATAGTCCATCAGTATTGTTTTCTATGGAGTTTGAAGGTGCCAGTATCACATCACTCGCAGTAACAGTAACTACAGGGGCAATAAAATCAAATACCAAAATCTGTCCCTAGTAGCTTTCTCTCCAAGTGGTGAAGATATATCCTTAGATCCATCATTATTAACTTGATCTTTAGATTTCAAATTAGGGTGAAGCTTATAATATTTATCAAGATTATGCCCAAACATCTTACAATGAGAACAATGAGAAGGTCTATGCTCCATGACGATTTGTTGTCAATATCTATTATGCATTGTGCCCAACTAGACTTCAGTAACATCAGATAAAGTAATATATCTTTCCACAAGTATTCTGACCACATAAGATCTGGTAAGGATGAAAGTGAGTAGATCTAGCTTCATAGGGTCTCCAAGTATGACACTAAAGAACCTGATGATAAAAAAAGTGCAGCATGAGACCAAGTAGACTAAACAATACCATTACAGTAGGAGGTTCATGATTGAAGTCAAAATCAGGAGACCACTTGATTTGTTTCATTGGTTTATCAGTAATGTTAAGATATTTTTTGGAGAAAATACGAATGTAGTCCTTAGGCACAGTTAATTGAATCAATACATGTCTCCCATTCATGAGCCTCACTTTCCACTTTCTTGCTAATTTGAGATCATCAAATCTTTTCCTAATAACTTTCATAGCTGGGTGTCCCCACTAAAATTTCCCAATGAGAGCAAATTTGAATTTGTGAGTCAGGGTTGAAATTTCTGACTCAGAGAAAAAGAATGTCGTCTTCCCACTCTTCCTGCTTGCATTCTTAATAAAGGGACAGTCACATGTACCATCACGATTCTCCTTATAACTTGAGGGGAAGACAACCGCTGTCTCCCCCTGAAGATTACCCACAACGGAGGCAAAAAAGGCTTTGTCGGGTTCAATCGAAGGAGGAAGCTCCATCACAACAAGTCACAACAAGGAGAAGAGCCGCAAGTTGGACAGAAGAGGTCGGGGCGAAGCTGCGCAGAAGAGAGGGTAACCGCAGATGACGACTGCGCAGACAAAATTGCAGCTCGACAATCTGAACCGCAACACGACCACACACATAAAAGAATAGTGACACGAAGACGCCACAGAAGCAAATGTCCAAATGTTGTTCACAGTCACCGCAATCGAGTGCAAAGGCAAAGACGACGAACGTGACAAACTCACGTGATACGGTCACGTTTGTCGCCGGCTGAGACGTCGATGACACACTCAGGCGTGCCCTAGGACAACGTCGCTAGCGTCTCTACTTTGCTAACCTATATATATCTATAATATATTTATCACCTATTGGACTATATCCAAAATTCTCAAAAGAGATCATTTGATTTTCATTCAAGTTGCTTCGCTTTACTTGAATTCAAACAAAAATTTAATGTGCATGTTGATGGAATGGACTGTTAAGAGATAATAGATGTACCACATGTTTTTCAATATTAGGTCCATCCAAGAAAGTACAATATAATATAAAAAGCACCACAAGTNCCGTCGTCGAGTGCAAAGGCAAGGACGCCGAACGTGACGAACTCACATGATACGGTCGCATTTGTCGCCGACTGAGACGTCGACAACACACTCAAGCGTGCCCTAGGATAGAATCGCTAGCGTCTCGAATATATATATATATATATATAAAGCCAAAAAACTTGTATTTCTATAATATATTATCACCTATTGGACTATATCCAAAATTCTCAAAAGAGATCATTTGAATTTTATTCAAGTTGCTTCGCTTTACTTGAATTCAAACAAAAATTTAATGGGCATGTTGATGGAATGGACTGTTAAGAGATAACAGATGTACCACATGTTTTTCAATATTAGGTCCATCCAAGAAAGTACAATATAATATAAAAAGCACCACAAGTTTAAATAACATCGCTTGTATATACACAGGAGTTTGAAGGGGCTTGCACATATCACAATAGTAGTTACAGAAAAAGAAAATATGCCAGCANAATATAATATAAAAAGCACAAGTTTAAATAACATTGCTTGTATATATACACAGGAGTTTGAAGGGGCTTGCACATATCACAATAGTAGTTACAGAAAAAGAAAATATGCCAGCAATATTCCTATTGAAACAATGCCGACAGTAACAAATGCTTGTCCTGCTTCAAAAACAATGTCTGGCCCTTGATCCGGCAGGCTTTGCCAATCTGTCCTGTAATAAAACAAAATATCACCATGTATCACGATGCTTGAGCCAGTGAATAAATCTGGAAATGCTAGTGTACAAATATTCTCAATTAACACAATCTATAAAACTAACTTGGATGCTCTTGATGAAAAGTTAAAACAGAAATAAATAGAATTAAGGCACCTTAAGTTCGCTATCACAATGCTGATGTTGTCTTGTGAGCTCCGGTCCTGCAACCATAACCAATGTATAAGTTCCACAGAATGCCGAGACAAAATATATATGGACTTCTAAGAAAAAGGAGCTAGCATTATTGAGAATGTACCAAAGCGGCCTGAGCAAGCGCTTCACAAGCAAGCTGAAAAACAAAGAGCATAAGTTCAACTTCCACCAGAAGAAAACAGTACTGCAATTGAATTTGGATAAAGCATGTACCTGAACATCACCATGTTGACGAAGATGATTCCTAACAAAGTTTGCAGCATCAGAGCTGATATTGAAACCAATTTGTTGCAAGTGGTAAGTATTTGCTCAGAAATTATTTAAAATAAAAATTATTGATTGGAGTATCATGCTAAAAGAAAGTTCACTCTTTAGAGATATGGGTGGCGAACCTTTTTATGTAGTCCCATAAGCCATCAGATGCTAACAAAATAAATTCCGCGTCAGATCCAAGCTGTACGTGGGAGACATCTGGAGTAGAAATCACCAAGTCGTCTTTAAAATTTATTCTGGCAATAGGACACAGAATTCAGACAAGAAACCCATTTGTGAGAGATTGCTGCAACTAAATGGTACAACTTTACAGAGGCATCAAAATGCTAATTCTCCCCTTGGGAATCAAAACCGTGAAATTCCATCAACATTATCATCAAAATCATTATGCTTACGCTAACTATTTTGAGTCAGCTTCAAGAATCCTTATTCACCAACAGTTCTATTAAATATTACAAGAAGTTTAAATCATGGTTTGTTCAAATTTTTAAAAACTTCTATGCAAGTTACCATGATCTATTATTGAAAACTCAATTGCATTTTACTTGAACAACTGTTTTCCTTTTATAAGATAAAAGGTCTCAATCGTTGAGTGTGGTCGCCTACTTTGGCAGAAAAAAAACATGATATTAGGTTTTCTCACAAATTGAGGATGGAGTAACTGTGCGTGATTGGAGCAGTGTCACTTGCAAGATGCTTGACACAACCATGCACCTACTGTTGTCTCTTGATGCAAAATGGCTCGAGAATCAAGATTAAAATTTTATAATGCAAAATGGCTCGAGAATCAAGATTGAAATTTTATAATGCAAATGAAAATTGATGTTCCAAAAATAACAAGTTCTAGATGTTTGATCTGGTTTTGTCCGTATGTATACAAAAACTTTATTAACACAGGAAAGTAGGAAAGAGGTTGAGTAGAGAGTGGAAGAAAATGAACTATGACGCAGAAGGGGCTAAATTATAGAAGAAGCGGAATACTTAACTCTACATAGGAACTAGGTTGGGATCTCGGATCACGAGGCCTACAGAGAGCATTGAATAGGCTATACATGTAAAAAATATATATAAGAAACATGACTCATGTGGCCTTAGGAACTCGCGCTCAAACTATTAGTTGTCTGTCATACTTGAAGTCTCTGGTCCTCCTGGCAGTGGACACTGAGTGGCATTATAACCACAAGCGATTGTTTGGCTAACTCGGTCTGTGGAGTCCTTAGGTAGCTTTTGTGTGAGTACCTCATGAGCATAGAAGATTTATCTCTTCTTAGTCAGCTAAAGAGCCCACCAAGATCCTAGCGAGCGTGTGGAATGAGTCTGACTAGGTGAATCCTTCTAGGACCTAAGTAGTGTGTCATGAGCTCCACTAGCAAGCTCCCTTGTGGATCCATTTGGCAAATCTGCCTCGAGCTCGACTGAGTTCATCATGAGCCTAGCTTAACAATCTCTTCTCTGGCCTTGATTAGCAAGTGCCTCACCTTAATTTCTACTTAGGTGTTTCCATCCTTAAGGAAAGCTTTTAATTTCCGATTCTTATATATCATTGTAAGGAGACTAGAGAAAGAATAAAATAATGAAAGAAATCATAAGTAAAAAAGTCGAGTCAATACTTAACTCATCTTTTATCGAGTTCATCATGTTCGTCATCTGCTAAACATAGATTAGCACAATAAAGGGCATTAAATACACACGAAAAAAGGAGGTAACAAAATTTAAGGAAAAATTAGTGTAAATTATTATTTTTGATTTAAGAATGTAATTATATTGTCTATATCAATGTGGTTTTACTATCTTTAATGATCTCCAAATTCTTGTCGTGGAAGTTTGCAAGGTTTTGGTGCCTTTTTCTCCACCAACAAAGCTCTACAACAGAAAAAAATATGGACAAAAAAAGGCTCACATTTCTAGAGAAGCAATGATATCTTAACATCAGAAAACGATGAGAGGCAAGAGACCCCACGAAGGGGAAGAAGACGAGACTTGAACTCACTGCAATGAGTAAGAACAGTGACGTGACCATCCCTGTTTTGTAGATGGCCCTAGTTGTGTTAGTAGTTGATCATTTTCCCAAGATGTAGTCTCCTTAGAGCAAGGCATTAATGGACGCATGTACATGTGGTGAGTGAAAAAAAAAATGTCCGTATCTTTTTAGGCAATTTAGCTAATAAAACATTATTTTATGCTTTTAGGCACCCCAACAACTATGGCTATCCTGGAGGCAGGAGTAGCCGCAGAGGTAGGGGAGAAAACTAATTAGAAAATAGTGGTGGAAGGTAAATCATTTTTTTCTTTTTCTAATTTTGAAGATTTTTTTCCTTCTCTTCAATTTTTATTACTATGTAACCTCTAAAGAAATATTCTGTGAGAAATTTTAGGTGACAATCAGAGCCATGTTGCTGTTAACCCTACAACTACTACGCTAAAATCACATGCGTGATTTGACTCATTACCTTCGTTCTCCAACACCAAATAGGAAAAGACAGCCAAAGATACTTAAGTTGTGAACTCTTTGAAACCTTTGAGGAGGCTAGAAGAGATGGTTGTCAAGTTGTCATTGTGTTTGGCATCTCCAACTAAGGGTTTGGAGAGTAGCCGTCCATTCTAACACACCGTTGGAAAGCGACACCTGAGTCGCTGGAATGGTTGACCTGTCAAAGGAAGTCATGGAGATGTCATCTCATATGGACCAGTTGAGGTTGTCCTTGACTACCGAACAAGATTAGCAACTTGCAACAAAGAGGAGAGTTCTGTGACTGATTTTCCCTCACGAATGTGAGGACTGAGGTGACAGAAAAAAATAAAAATCTTGGAGAGTCACCTAGATGTGAAGAGCATGTCTATCAGTGCTCTAGCATCCCTAGATAAAGACAGTCTTTTGCTTTAAGCGAGTTTGTTCTACATTATTTGGTGAAGACCATATACCTGTCAGTGCTTTATGTAATGTAGTATCTAAATACAACTGAGAAGAGGGGTTGAGTTGACCTTGAGATCATAATTTTTATTTTCTTTTATCAAATTATATTCTAAGTAACCTACTTGTACTCATTGTAATGTTATTCAAATTTGTTGTACTTAATTTATAATGTAATATAAATTCCTATTCATCATATAATGCATTCTTACTTCACTTACTTTATTTGTACTTTCTATGTTCTACTGTTATGCTAGTGATGGACTCCATGACTGATTCCTCAATGTTACTTTTGTAAGTTAATTATGCTGAGAGCCAGCAAGTGTTGGCAGACTACAAATTATAGATTATTGAAGTAGCCAAAGTGAAATGCTTAAAGTAATAAAATTGCCTCATGTTGTTCTAACTAAAAAAATGCAAAACGTTGATATCTCTTGAACAGTAGTAATGAGGTCTCCTTTGCATTAAATGCCATCATTTCAAGAAAAAAAAATCTCAAAATGCCCCTAATTGAATGCTTCAAAAAGTGTACAAAAATTTTCTTATAAATATCTCTGCATTATTACCACAATCATTTTTTAAGCTATGCTCTCTTAGAATCCCACTACTTCTCACTCTATGCTCTCTTCCTTCGTACTAATCCTATCTTCACCAAATGGTGAGCTCACCTAAAAAATATATGAAACAGTTTCAGGTCTTCGAGTATGCGAAGTCATCAAGGGTTACATTGATGATGACAAGTTACTTTCAGAACCTCTATGTGTTCAATGACTCACGCTTTCAAAGCACAAAAATAAGAAAAATGCCCAAGCACCTTCATCAACAAAAATTTTTTTTTTTTATAAAAAGCAGTCCCATA
>JXCR01147091.1:75323-119480 GCA_002079205.1 Phalaenopsis hybrid cultivar
GAGCTTCTCCTTCTCATCCAACTACATCAACATGATCAGCCTTCTGAATAAGATTAATGAAAAGAAGATAATGCTTCATCAACTCTCTCCGCATTTGGCAAGTTCATACCAAGCCATTCACTGTCCTACACCTACCACTGCCCAAGCTATTCACGACCAAGTTGGTGATCTTGGGCAAATTGAGGAAGATCGGCCAAAACAAACACAAGTATCTACCTCCTAGCATTACAAAGTGCAACCTAGCATGTAAGTTATTTTCTATTCAACTTTTGTGACGCCTTTGTTTATTATTTGGGCTAATTATATGACATTAATCATTTGTAGTGGATCCAATGCTTTTTTTAATATGAATCACCACAAAGTGATAACCTTTTAAAGGAAAGGGCGAAGAAGAAAAGGGCTATGGAGATGAGGGTGATTGGATCAGAAGCTCGAGATTTCGCAAGATTGAGAAATATGGGAGGTCTACATTATCCAGAGAATGTCAGTTCAAACTCTAATTCTTTCCTTTTCTGTTTTCACATCTTCTTAACCTTCTCACTTGAGTAAGAAAGAACCCTTCGAACTGAAAGCCACTACCCCCAAACATCTTTCCATGACAACTTGCCCTACATCGTCACGAGTCACTTTCTTTTTTTGATGTTTAGTCACTCATCCAAGAAAAGTTATTCATCACNTCTATTCAACTTTTGTGACACCTTTGTTTATTATTTGGGCTAATTATGACATGAATCATTTGTAGTGGATCCAATGCTTTTTTTAATATGAATCACCACAAAGTGATAACCTTTTAAAGGAAAGGACGAAGAAGAAAAGGGCTATGGAGATGAGGGTGATTGAATCAGAAGCTCGAGATTTCGCAAGATCGAGTAATATGGGGTGTCTACGTTATCCAGAGAACGTCAGTTCAAACTCTAATTCTTTCCTTTTCTGATTTTCACATCTTCTTAACCTCCTCACTTGCGTAAGAAAGAACCCTTAGAACTGAAAGCAACTACCCCCAAACATCTTTCTATGACAACCTGCCCTACATCGTCACGAGTCACTTTCTTTTTTTGATGTTTAGTCACTCATCCAAGAAAAGTTATTCATCACAAGTAGAGGACGAGCTAGCGAATGCTGAGTCACCTTTGAACCCTATTGATATTCCAGCGGAGGTGGCTCAAAAGGTTGAGATTGCACTAGAGCCTCAAACTAATTCAAAGATTACAAAGACGAATTCAGGGCGACAAGCTAGAATTACCATGTGTGAGAAGCAAGCAACCAAGAAGAATGAGAAGATGAGGAAACGGCCTCCTGGGGCATGGGAAGAGAATTTTTTTAGCCACCAAAGATGATTGCGCAAGCTCATCCAAGAAGGTTGACAAAAACCGCTGCCAAATTCAACAAAGAATCAAAACACTAGGTAGATTGACTAGAGCATTGATCTTTTTGCCCAGAACTCGATGTTTGA
The DNA here is from genome assembly GCA_002079205.1 of Phalaenopsis hybrid cultivar. Taxonomy (NCBI): domain Eukaryota; kingdom Viridiplantae; phylum Streptophyta; class Magnoliopsida; order Asparagales; family Orchidaceae; genus Phalaenopsis; species Phalaenopsis hybrid cultivar. The sequence continues at coordinate 76,777 of JXCR01147091.1, forward strand.
TCATGGCTTAGTGATCTTTTCAGATTCAATTCAAGAAGAGAAATAATCCAAACAATTAAATAAGGGCATCAAACTGTAGTTCATCCTCTACAAGTGCAAGCTTCACCTAGCTATCATGAAATTCATGGTAGCCCGTTGGTCATATGTACATACCTCGGTCATTTGTTACTGCAATCAATTTGCTATACTAATTGACTGGAAAGGAAGAATTAATAAGACAGGATCAAAAAGATAGCATGAATAGGGCTTTGGAAGAGTCTGCACTAACGAATTACCAAGAGCTTAAGGACACACCTCAGAACGACTTTGCCATAGCAACGCTGACTACACAAACATAAAATAAACAGTTGAGAACTGCAGAAACACTTCAGGAATTCACCTCATTAAAAGCATAGATTAAGATAATAGCTGAGAACTTGAAGCTACCCAATGAGAGACCATTTGTGAGTTTCTTGATTTGTTGGTAGAGCCAAACCAAATGATTAAATAAGAGCATCCAATTCTACTTGGACAGAATGATTAAGAAGTAATTCCTCCAATTTAGTCAGGCCTGAATGCCTTCTACCTGATGACTGATGACTATGAGAACTTTGATGAAGAGAGCACTAATTGACTTGTATGTTTCTTTCTTATGAATAAATATATCATTTTGGGGCAAATATATTTAAATGTTATCACGTCTTGTTTTCTACGATGCTAATAAGATAAGTTAGGCAATCGAGTGTAAGAGAATTTTTGAAATAAAAATGATTTATGGACTCTTAGACCGAGTAACTTATCTGGACTTCAAGTAGGCTCTTAGCCAAAACTCCGAGTAGGCTCTTAGGCTGAATACCTTACATGAACTCTAAGTAAACTCTTAGGCCAAACAGCTTGCAGAAATTCTAAGCACTCAAGCCAAATAGTTACTCTCTCATGGTTGAATTAGTGTAATTACTGGTTTTGAGAAATTGGGTAACAATTTTGATAACCTAAAGTGTACCCCAAAATTCACATTTCTCATGTTTCAACCGAATCAATTTTATGAAATTCGACGAGTTAAAATGATCACTAAATATGTTTTTATGAATGGATTGAAAGATATAAAAAATAAAAGTTATTAGTTTAATTAAATTTAATTAAAAATTAATTAATCTTCCCTAATCCCCTCATTATAGCCAACCGACCTAACCCACGCGTTATAATCGTAGTAGGTAATCCTCCATCCAGAGCTCTCAAAATTTCCTCCCCTCCTGATTTCCTCACCCTTTACTCTTCGTTTCGCTAGCACGAGAGGTCTCTCCCGATTCTTTCCCTTCTCGCAAGCTTCTGCAGGACCCTACACTGCAACAAAGTCTCAATCGGCAACAGGCAGCCCGCAGAGTGCCGCAATCAGCACCTTAGGGCTTCGGGGTTATTTCGATAAGTACAAATTCCTCTTTCACATTATTTGAGACTTTCATTTCCTTCCTCTTGCTTCCATTTTGAGTTTTGCCACAACTCTTGTATTTTTATTGTTTCCGGTAGGCATCGGAGGCGCCAAACTTATGTCAAAAGTGTCAAAAGTGGTTTGCGAGTTTCCGTAGGAGCTTTGGCACAACATCAGTGAAGAGGCATGGAAGATTGAGAAGATGGGAAAAAAAGGAAAGTAAGATTTGACAGCTCGGAGAAGGGTTGGGTTGCCGAGAAGCCATTTAAAGTATGATTTGACAAATCAATTATATTTTGAGTTAAATAACCTTACGAACTAAGATATCCTAAATTTTAAGTAGTTTAAAATTTTATGTTGGTTACATGAGGAAAATAAGTTCGAGGCAAGCGTGTGTAAGCTATTCGTAGGACGACTCCGTAAAATTTAGGTAAATTAATCCTAAGCTAAGAAGATTAATTCAATTGACAGAAATTGATAGAATCTTAAAATTTAATATTATGTTCACAGGTTATTAAGATCAACATAAAAGTTATCACAATATCGAGCGTGACAACCGAGGTGAGTAATATTATTTTTAAATTTCAATAATCACTTTTATTTCAAACTGTATATTTGACTCCATATATATTCTAGATGAGTTAGATTTTTCATATTATTAGGCATGATAGATATGCATGAAACATATGTATGAGATGCATGATACATATGATAGACAAATATGATAGAAAAAATATGCATTATATAAGAGATATGCATAAGATGAGACATATGAATGATATGAAAGATATGCATGATATGAGAGATATTTATGACATACAATTGTATAGTAGAGTAATTATGTATGTTAGTAGATGTATAAAGATATCTTAAAATAATGTATGTTATGAAGAATAAAATAACTTATAAATGAATACTTGTATGTGCATATTCAAAAGAGAATTGAACCCTCTAATGATACATGCAGGAGACACCAGTGTACCGCACGGGTTGAGTTTTACTATCATCCCAAATAATTGTGATGAGTAGATCACTAACCGTCGTGCCAAGGGGATAGTATTGATCAGGGGCGAGTACATCAGAGCTTACCTCCCCAAACAACTGTGATATTTATATTACTAATTGTTGTGCCGACGTGATAATATCTATCATAAGACAAATAAGGGTATTTCTACCTTAAACAATTATGATGTTTACATCACCAACCGCTGTGCCGATGGGAACCGACGGGGCAATATCGGTCACGGGTGTGTTAGGTTTTGTTGACAGTGATTCTCACAGAAACAGATATGTATGTGAAAAGTATAAAACCAGAGTGAAGATAAAACAAATGCATATAGAAAACTTGAGTATTTTCACTTAGAACATGTCATTGATACATATATTAGTATATATAAGATTTCTTATAAAAATATGAGAGATCAGCGTATTATATCATTTTTATAGATGAAAGACCGACATGCATATTGAATTCTTTTCCTTAGATTACTGTAGTTTAAAAGTGTGATTACTTCTGTATTATCTTTAGATAACTCATTATGTTGCTTTAATATTATTTTTTGGATGCTAAACATTTGTACAATATGAGGCAAAAACAACCAGAAATGTATATATTTTTACTTATTAATTTAATTGCTATCTTTAGTGGCTCTTTCATGTATACTTGAACATTAATCTATTGGTGATAGAAATAAAATAACAGAGAATTTTTTTCCACCGTCCGACTGTCCGTTCTTGTTTTAGTTAATTCGAAACCCCGTGTCAGGTCATGATAGTCATTTTTTAAGCCCTTTGGTTAGCTAGTTAGTCTACACTTTCAGTTGTCCAATCTCACATCAGGCTTAGATTCTACATATCTTACATTTACATTAGCAAAAAGCTAACAATTATCAAACTTAGTAGCTAGTGTTCTAAGAATATCATCATACTATGCATGCAAATCATGCAATAATTTTTATGGATAAGAAGCAAGTATTGAACATACAACATAATAAGATCCATCCTATGGAATATTAAATATCTATAAAAATTCCCATTGAATTTGAACTGTTAATATCAAACAAACCATACATTTATGATATGACTATTATTGCATTATTTATAGAAATTAGCTTAAATGAAATATTTTTAACACCCATCTCATAATATAAAACTAAATGGTTTAGATATACCCTAAGATTAAATTTTTTATAAATTAAACCTAATTTTATTCCTAAGATCTCACCTAAGATACTTAATGAAAGCAAGCAATGGTAACATAATATCCTAAAAGGTAGATCACATAGGACCACAAAAAAAAATTGTATAATGTTGATACACACCATAATCATTTTATTTACAACTCAAAAATTATTTATGCAATTTATCCTTATACTCACCAAACGATAGATATTTCTCTATAAACTTATCCATACTAAGGGTCTGTTTGAGACAATTACAATTTATTAAAAAGTAGCTGTGAAGCTGCTGAATAATAATCTGATGCTCAAAAAGTTGCAGTGAGCATTACAAACATTTTTTTAAATTTCAGACCGCAACTAGAAAACTATCATTGCACCTAGATTGGAGTGGTGGGAAAATGCAAATTTCAACGGTAGTTTTTTGAAAAAGCTACCAAAACACAGTTTACCCAAACAGACAAAATTGCGGTGCGGTGCCACAATACCACCGCACCGCCACCCCAAATGGATTTTAAGTTTATTCCTTTTAAGACGCGCCAAAAAGCTGGCATATCCTATTAAATTTATTTAAACAATATTAATTTTTCACTTTTAAACAAAAAGTAATGCTAAAAAATCTATGTATTATTAATTCATCCAAAAAAAAAATATAACATTCACCAACTGAATGTAAGAATATAAATTTGAACTATACCAAATATAATGCCTTTTCTAAAATCATAATTTAATCATGTCTAAATTGCAACATTTATAAATTTTCTATTAGCCCAATTAATATGTCCAATATTTAATCATTAAAATGATACGATAATTATCTTTGATACCCAGATTATTACATGATGGCTCACAGTTAAGGTTTCTAACATATTATTAAGCATTATTTCTTTAGGAAAAAGAAAATTGAAGATTAACAGATTGAAACTTACCAACTAATCAATTAACTTGGCCTTTTAGAAATAAAGAACCAACAGTAGATTTTCAATTATCATCAAATGGTCATAAAATTTTGAGAAATTAGAAAATTAAATAATATGATAAAAAAATTATTTTCATAAAACTGAATTTCCTATTTAAACTATTAGTAATTTAATTCTAAATTTCCTAAAAAAGTCGAACCATCACTACCAGCTAGACTCCCTCGCAAGCTATGGAAATCAACATAGATTGTATGCTAAAGCCTGAAAATTAGCCCACTTAGCATGTGTATTGGACCGAACGACCATCTACAATTCCACAAACAATATCATGAGGGCCAAGTTCATGCATAATCAAGGAAAATCTAGCAAGAACCATTCTGATGAACTAAACATCCAACGACCCCCATATACATCACAACTCTGTTCTTTCTCCTTTTTCTTTTCCTATTTAAAAAGGATATCAAAGTCTAGTTCATAGTGCTGAAAACGGTTAATGCATAATACCAAAGTCCACCACATAATTTAATCAAATTAATAACTATAAATACAATCTTGACATAAAAGAGGATCTACGGATAGGTACAAGACAAGAAGCTGTATGAAAACAAGTAGATGGAAATAATAGGATATCTTTCCCAAATTCCTCACTAAATTAGAAATTTTTTATGCTAAACAACACAGCTCCAGCTACTTAAATAACCAAATATAATGCTAGATGACCCAAAGTTTAAAATATACATGCCACTCGTTCTAAACTATGAACACAAGCAACAATCTTTTTGCAATGCACTATATTGCATATGAAATAAGAATCAACTCAAGCTTATTTATTTCAATAATCATAAAGAGAATTGTTGGCAATATACATAGTGATATAATTTTCACAATAGTGTTATAGGCTGAGTAATAGAAAAATCAAACTCTCCTAAGAAAGTTTTTATCAGCATTAATTTATTTATGAAGTTAGAGTTCTTTGTTTAAGCTCTTAATTAAAATTGACCACAAAATTTTTTTCTTACTTTCTCAGATGATCAGAATACTTCCAACAAAAATATAATATATTGAACTGAACCTTTTATCATTAATGAAGCTAGTATAATCAACATAAATGAAGGCTTCAATGTTCAAGAATTCAACCAAGGTACATAACAATCTTTTCGCAAGAGATTTTTTACATACATAAAAATTCACACAACAGTTTCCAATATTTATATTTCGGATTGCATGTGCTAAAATCTCCAACAGCAAATAACATGTCAAGTAACAATCAAACAAATCAACTTTGTACACTAAATTTTAATATTAAGACGAGTCATCTAGTTGCTCTACATTATCTAAACTGTTTTGATCGCCATAGGAGTATTAACTAACCTGAATCCTATAAGACCAAGTTCCTTAAAATCTTTGAAATAATGATACCCTTTTTTGCGGTAAGCAAATTCAACTCCCAAAAAAAGATTCGAGTCATCCAAGATCTTTGGAGGAAGAACATTTTTTAAATGATTATTCCATCATAGCGAAGTTATAACTAGTTTCAGCAAATAAGATGTTATAAGAATTATTTGTAAGCATAACAAAGTTTGATATAATAGGTATGACAAATAAAATGATTAAGGGCTACTCTGAAAGCTAATTTTAGTAAAGGAATTTAGAATTGTTGATTTGAGCTCATGAACTATTTAAGGAACTATGCTGAGCAATGGAGAGAACAAAATTTCTGTTTACAATGTACAAGATGATAGTGTAGCTGCAATAGGGGGAAGGGGAAAATGTATTTTGACCACCACCATGGCCACAATTATTCTTTCCACCATGACCACGACGACTCATGCCACCTCTAGAGATAGCCACAAAAGTCAATTGATAGCGAACCAGAGTTTGAGGAGTAGAGAGCTTGGTGATGCAGAAAACCCAGAGGGAATGATCGCAACATTATGCACCATGGAGTCACTTATTAAGTAAGATTGTATAGTTTGCAAGAAAAGGAACAAACTAGAGATAATTTAGGCAACAAAAATATTTTTGTTTTGCTATTGAAGAGTTGTAATAGTGATGAAGGCTAACATTGATGTAACTTATACTATTTGCATAGCAGAGTGCTATTATAATCTTGAACTTGCATATCATTTTGCTTAAAAGTATATATATCATAGTACAAAGTATAAATAAAATAACTATTAATCTTCTGAAAATATGTGAAACAAAGATAATATCACATTATATTAAATGAATCTCAGAATCTTAAGGCATAATTTTTGAGAAAATTCAAGATTCAAGATTAGTGAGTATCATGAAAGAATGATATCGTTAACCACTTGTCATTCTCGAATAGAATTGTTAAGATAGAGGAATTTATTACGAGAATCAACAAGGAAATGAGATATTCCCAATCACAAGCGATAATGCCCACTGATTTGATGATGATATTGATGGAGGAAAGTTTCATCACAATAAGAGGAGAGAAAGAAGCCATAACACCATGGAGAAAGATATAGATTCTAAAACTCAAATCATGGAGATGAGCATAAACTAAAAAAAATAGAAGCTAAGAGGTTGGAGTGCAAGGTGTCTCGAAAACGATGGTGAAGTGCCAATGGAGCAGATGCAATCAAAATCGTGACCATCAAACAGTGGATGAAAATCTACTCATCAGATTCGAAGTATGTGCAAATGTTAGGCAAGTAGAAACATTCACAAGCAAGCGGCTACACATCTATGAGCAAGAGCATCTAGGGTAGTAGGGCTATGGATGAGATCAATCAAGCAGGAAGCTAGAGGTTTTTGTGTTAATACAAGATGAAAAGAATGAAATATGTAGCGATACTATTGACTTGAAAGAGAATTTGTGAATGAATACAAAATGATACAATATGAAAAAAATAATTTGGAATAAACCCTCAATTATGAGAATATATTTCCAATATACTCTCCTAATATTACATGTTATACCTAATAAACCAATACTACTAAATGGGCCAGCATATGCCGACAACATCTATATCACAAATACATATTAAGAAACTATACATTCATAGTTTGGAAGAAATTTTAAAAATGACATTTTTAAAAAAAATTGTTTTCTTAAATAAAACTGGAAAAAAGTTTTTTTATAAAATAAACTAAATCGTCACGTGGTGTGGTGATTTATGGAATCACCACGTAGACCGGTGATTCCTCCAATGTGGATCCACGTGGACACAAAATAACCACATAGCGTGGCTATTTTGCCTACTTTCTTAATTTTTAAATCAATCTATTTTAAATATAAAATTTTAAAATAATTTTATTTTTTAAAATTTTGCCTATAGTTTAACATATAACTTGTCACTTTGTATTTGACATAATCTGTGGCATAACAAAACATGTTAAGACAATTTATTTGCCATGTTAGTAACTCAAAAACAGCATGCAAGTAAATTTGTGATAATCATCATCATACAAGACAGTAAAGTTAAAATAACAACAATACCTTGATATGAACTTTTCGGTCCATTTTCCCTCCTCAACTCCTTTTATCAGCATCCTATAATTTGTAAAGTAAAGATAAAAAATATGTGAAATGAAAAAGGTTAGTAAGATTAAAATAACGCTAGGAAATTACACAGCAGTTTATTGTAAATAAACAAATTGCTTAAAGTACAAAAACTAACTCATTCTTTTTTGTCTTGAACCGCAAGTCTCCAAAAGCACGGGATACAGATATGTCACCACAAATTCTGCCGTCAACAAGCTACAGAAAGAATGATACAACATTAGATCTATATGTAACTTACATGGAAAAGGAACGAGAATAATCAAAGAATTTCTATAAGTCAACCTTTAATTCTTTTTTTAAAATAATCATAATTAATTTTTGCCATGACTGGAAAAGATCATAAAATCTTGCCAAGAAAAAAATAAATCTTTCATGTTAAACACAACATGAAAGATAAATATATAGTGATCAACACCAAAAAAATTTTAAATTTCAAACACTTTTCAGCATGACACAAGCATGAAGATTTGCCAAATAAAAAAATAATAATAATAATAACATGCATGAAGGAAAACTTCGAAGGACTCAAATTTATGAGACTAAGCATATATGATTAATTTTCTAGAAAATTGCCAAAACAATAATGAGGCAAGAACATGTAAGAAAGCCTTTCATGTCCATACTTGTACTGAAACACCTCCGCCATGCTCTATCACATGCCAAATACATGGAAAATCATGTTCATATATTTTTTTCTTTTAAAATTTAGAAATATACAACGTTAGGGAACACCCAACATAGTCTAAGTGATGATGATGATATAAAACTTTCATATAAGCCAGATCAACAAACTATATTTTTCTATCGATGATGATAATGGTTTTTTTATTGAATAGCGTATTAGTGTTAACGATAATGGTAATAATTCCAAATGAGCCAGGCCAATGTAGTGATAGAAGGTTTTATTAAATATGATATTGGTGTTAGCAGTGATGATTTATTGGGATGCTAAATGTTTTGGTTCATTAGTGATACATTTTCTTCAACGTACAAAAAATTACATGTATTTTTAATTATAGATCTTTTGTAGAAAATACAATGTAAATTTTGCCAAAATCATGCTTGCTTATTTGTACTAATGTCTGTGTTGTTGAAAACTAGTCTATTAAAAAAACATTTGAAAGAAAATGAAATATAAATAAAAGTAAATCATTTTTTTTGGTTATCCATAAGACATTTATTGGATGCAACAAAATGACATTTTAGTTTTCCAAATCTTTCATGAAAATATAAACTCCGTTGTTTCGTCATATCTTATATTAATAGCATNAAAATATAAATAAAAGTAAATCATTTTTTTTTGGTTATCCATAAGCATTTATTGGATGCAACAAATTACATTTTAGTTTTCCAAATCTTTCATGAAAATATAAACTCCGTTGTTTCGTCATATCTTATATTAATAGCACACACACATATATATATATATATATATATATATATATATATATATATATATATATATATATATATATANGTATTTTTGTTACAAACTGAGACGTAGAAAGTAGTTTCTACCATCAAAATACAGAATAAAAATATACTGCGATNTCATGGCATATTGTGTCTATAACATATAGGTTTCCATTCTTCATAGAAATCACATTTCTGAACCTCTCACTGTTACAATCTAAAACGTAAAATTTCAAGTTTAGATGTTAGATGGATGCACATTTTACTCTAGTCACATATTTTTGTTACAAACTGAGACGTAGAAAGTAGTTTCTACCATCAAAATACAGAATAAAAATATACTGCGATTTAAACATGCAACTTGAACCATAAGCTTGGATTTTCTGTTTATCTTAATTATAAAGTATCAACTTTCTATTCACTACTTCAGCTAGCAATATGTGAGCTACGATGAAGGCAATTCACTAGAAGCCAGAAAAAGACCAGTAATAATAGATAGGTTCATCAAAGAAAACCTAAAAATATAGAAGCATGGATTGGCATATTGTAAAAATATTTATAAAGCTTAATAATAAATTTAAATTAGTTTTGATGTAAAAAATGAACAAAAAAAAGTTGCACACACCCATCCACCAGCTGCTCTAACCCGCCTTGCTTCTTCCATGGAAACTTTATTATTCCCAAAAGGTCTATGAGAACTGGTCAGAACTTCTGCTTTTCCCTTACGAGATAGCACCTGCATGCCAATTGTGTTATAACAAAAAAGAGAAGATGAAATTTTGAAGCATTTATTGTTATGCACGCATGTTATCATAAAGCTACTACTTTCCATATGCCAAAAATTAATCATATTAGCATAAGTTTGAAAGAAATGCCACTCTGCCAATAAACCTAGCAAATAATCTCATGTTACATCATCACTTAGAATAGCTGGACCAACAAAATCCTCTCAAAAAAAAGTGCATAACAATCTCCCCATTTTGACTGAGCCACCAAAACAAGTGGATCCCAAATACTATTTTTGTGTAAATTCCGTTAGGGAGGTAATAATAAATTAGTTCAAAAATAGCATAAATATGAGTGCAGGACAATACCATGCCATATTTAATAACATGTGAAATGACAAGACAGCAGAAAAATAATCTATAGTGTACAAAAGAAATTTAATATTTTTTTTCCTAATGAACATAAGTTGTCGTGAATGGCATTAGAAATTGAACATTTGCAAATCTAACAAGAAACCCAAAAATTGTACTATCTAACAAGAAACCCAAAAACTGAAATTAAAAGAGGATCGGGTTCCCAAAATATGAATCCAACAAATGTTCAGGTAACTTTGTAAACAACGGATGTTAATCACGGATGGCATGAGTAGGCAAATACCAATGTGAAGGGCACAGATTCCAGTAAACATAAATAAATAAAAAATCATAGTTTTTTTGGAAGTGAATGTAGCCAAGCATAAACTAAATTAGAGGAAAATACCACACTTGAGTCTCCAACATGAGAAATGATCAGGACATCAGTCCCAATAAACATTGCTGTAGCTGTTGCACCAGATTCATCTTCATTATGAATCTTTTCAAGCCTTTAAGAAGAAGGGGAAAAAACAAAAAGGAAACCAATAAATAGGACTCAGGTTAAAATGTCTTCTAGCCCATAAATAATCACTTACCAAGTCAAGAGTCTACCATCAACATTTTCAAAAGCTTTTGTGAGTGCATCTTTTATAGCATGAAAATCCTTACTGCTCAGCAATAACCCCCCTTGCAATTCATTCATACATTCCTTATATAGTTCATCCCTGAAACTCTAATAAGGAATTTAATCCGAAAAAATAAGAAGCATCATAGCGCATAAAGTATTGAATTATTGTAATTTCCATTAGAAACTTGAACATTTACACATACAATTCAAGATTAGGAAAAAATTTGCTCGAGACAATCTATGCGAAAAATGTTTTTGAGATATAAAAAAGTTATGAATACTTTATAATCACATGTTAATGACATGCTTAGATAGTTCAGAATATTTAAAAGAGAAGTTTTCCTCTGACTGTGTTGATTGCTATGTTGCACTATTTAAAGGAAGTCATGGCAAAACATCAAAACTATATTGTAAAGCATTAAGAGCTCTATTCTATCATGAGCAAACTTTTAATAAAAATGAACTGACCAAATATTTTATCAGCAATTTTACATTGTTTATATTGGAGAGACTTTTATAGAGTCCATAAAGTAAAGAGCTTGAATAACCATAGGTGGTTATTTGGTTGTGAGATTTACAGGAAATTTACACTAAATTCTACCAAATTGTCTGAAATTCAAAAGAAAAAAAAACACTTTTCAAGATGTTGTTTTACCTCTATGTCGCAAGAAACTTCAGATTTACTAAACTATATTGTTTAGAAGATTTAATGAGATTTTGAAGAAATAAATGAATCGGACACAATGTGCTTGTCATGAGATCCCTTCTTCCCCGGTTTCTCATGGGCTGGACAACCCTTAACACACCACCAATCTCCTTCCTGTTCACTTGTTCCATATTCCCCCTCTGCTTCTTCCTTCAAGAGCAGTGACCACAAGGATGCCTACTTCATCCTCCACTTCTCCCATTGAGCTTAGGTGATCGCATGGGCGCCTTCTTTCTCCTCTGCTTCTTTCTTTGAGTGGTAGTGACCTCAAGAGCAAACCAACCACTTTTCTACGGCATGGTATGATGTCTATCCTCAATAAAATATAAAACTGCAATTTTTTTCACGTAAGATAAGTTTCCAAAATATGTAATGGATATTCAATAGAGGATTAAGGTAGAACCCAATTGCATACATCTGATTAAATTGGAATGAGAAATAGAAACATTGCAAAGATGAGCAAGCAGACCTTAAAATGGTTCAAGTTGATCTGTTATTGTTTGATTTCAATTTAGAAACCTCGGATAGTTCTTAACTAATATTATGATAGAATCTTAGAATATAGGTACTCTTATAGATAAGTTAATGATTTTAGTTGAGAATTTGGTTCATAGAAAGATAAATATCTTTATGTATTAAAGAAACTAAATGGGTTAGAGAAAAGACAAAAGAGATTGATAGCTTACGTTTTAAACTTTGGTATTCAGGTAGGAGTCGTGCTAGAAAATGTGTAGGTGTAATTATAGATATGAGTTTGAAAAATAATGGTGTAAAAATTACTAAAATTTGAGATAAAATTATAGCCCTACAGATTATTATTGATACTAAGATTTTTAGTATTATAAGAGTTTGTGCTCTTAAAGTAGGTTTAGATAGGTTCAAAAGAAAAATTTTGGAATGACCTAGAAGAATTAGTACAAATAATACCATTTGAAAAAAAAAAAATTATTGAAGGAGATTTCAATGGACATGTTGGTAGAGCGGTGGAAGATTTTAGAAATGTTCATGGTGGTGACAGTTTTGGAGTGATTAATCAAGAAACTAGAATCATATTAGATTTTGTTATGTTAATGTTTTAATTAAGAAAGAGATCAACACATTATTACTTATAAGAATGGATCTAACAAACACATTAATTATTTTCTTATGAGCAAAAAAAACCGTTGAGAATGTAACGATTGTAAGGTAATTCCAACTAAAAATTTAAGTACTCAACACTGATTATTAGTTCTGAAATTTAAGATGAATAGTTGTAAAATAAAAAATACAAGAAAAAATTGTCATAGAATTAAATAGGGTCACCTAAAATACAAATAAAATTAGTTTTACAAGTAAACTTTAAGATTTCAATATTTGGGATATTCCTGAAGAAGCGGATTCTTTGTAGGATAAAGTAACAAATACTATTAAATAAATGACAAAAGATGTACCTGGAGAATCAAAAAGAAATTTTTTTATAAATAAAAATAGTCGGTGGTGGGATATTAATGTACAAGAAAAGATAAAATATAACTCTTATAAAAACTGGTTTAAATAAAAAAGTTTAGAGAACTTGGAAAAAAATATAAGGTGACCCGTATGGAATCTAGAAGAATAATTTTTTACGCTAAAAATCCTGTTTTTAGTGATCTTCATAATAGATTAGATAACTAAGAGAGTGAAAAAATATATAGAAAGTAGCCAAACAAAGAGAAAAGAAAAGTTAAGATTTAGTTCAAGTAAAGTATATTAAAGATGAAAAACAAAACAAGTTTTTCTTAGAGGAAGATATTCAACATAGATAGGAGAGCTATTTTGATAAAATTTCGATAAAGTTTCTATAAATACGTTCAATCTTAGTGATTTTAATATTGTTAATAACAATAAAACATTTTATTTTTACTGTTGCAATAGTAATAAAGAATTTGAAGAAGCTTTAAAGAAAATCAAGGATAAGAAATAAGTACGACCTGCCGATAGCTCAATTGAAGTGTAAATATATTTAGGAGATTTGAGAGTTTCTTGGCTTACTAAACTCTTTAATATTATTTTAAAAACTAATGAAATATGTAAATGTTTAGGAGATTTGGGAGTTTCTTGGCTTACTAAACTCTTTAATATTATTTTAAAAACTAAAAGATTTGAGGAGTGGGGAAGAGTATTTAGATCCTCCATTTTTAAGAATAAAGGGGATGCACAAGAGGGTGCAAATTATAGAGGAATTAAGTTGATTCATTTTTAAGGATAAAGGGGACACACAAGAGTGTGCCAATTATAAAGGAATTAAGTTGACGTTGGGGAGGAGTAGAGAGGAAGAGTACCCATTTTTAAGAATAAAAGGGATGCACAAGAATGTGCAAATTATAGAAGAATTAAGTTGATGTGTCATACTTTAAAATTATGAGAGAGAGTAATTGAACATAGGTTAAGACATGATATAATGAATTTTTATAATTAGTTTGGATTTATGTCAAGAGGGTCTACTATGGAAGTTATACATTTATTGAAAGGCTTGATAGAGAAGCACAAAGAGAATAAGGAGGATATGCATATGATTTTTATTGATTTAGACAAAGCTTACGATAAGGTTCCAAGAAAAGTCCTTTGGTTCTAGAGAAGAAAGGTGTTCATATGACTTACATTCAAGTTATTAAAGATACGTATACTAGAGTTGTTACTTGTGTTCAAACAGAACGATGATTGACTAAAATTTTTCCTACTTCAATTGGATTACATCAGTGATCGACTTTAAGCCCATATCCGTTTGCTTTAGATATGGATGCTCTTACAAGACATTTATAAGAGGATGTACCTTGCCGCATGATTTTCGCTGATGATATCCTTCATGTGGATAAGACAAGAGAATGAGTGCAGAAAAAAACTTAAATTATGAAGGTCAACATTGGAGTCTAAAAGCCTTCGTGTGAGTAAATCTAAAACTGAATACATGGAATGTAATTTTAGTAGTAGTAGCTCTAGTGACAGAGTTGTAAGTGTGGGTGATCAAATCATTAAAAGGTGTGATCCTTTTGGATATCTCGGGTCTATTGTTCAAAGTGATGGTGATACAGATGGCGATGCTATTAGTAGAATTCAAGTTGGTTGGTTGAAGTAGAGGAATACATCGGGCCTATTGTGTAATAGAAAAGTACCGCTTATACTAAAAGGAAAATTTTGTAAAATGGTAGTGAAACTTACAATGCTCTATGGCGTGAAATGTTGTCGTTTAAAAGAGAAGCAAAAAACTAAGTTAAGTGCTGCTGAGATGAGAATACTTAGGTGAATGAAAAGCTAGACACTTAAAGACAAAATGTGAAATGAATATATCCGTAAAGGGTTGGTGTAGCTCCAGTGGCGAACAAAATTAGAGAGAGTCATCTTAAATAATTTGGTCATTAAACATCCATCTGATGATCCTGTTAAAAGAATAGATGATTTAGATTCCACAAATGTTAAGAAAGGCAGAGTTAGACCTAAGAAGACTCTTAATATGTTAGAATTAAATGAAAATATGACACTCAATAGGACGCAATGGAGAAAAATTATTCATACAACTGACCCCACTTAATGCGATAATTGCTGCTTTTTGTTGTTGTATCTTTATTTTTAATGAATAATCATAGATAAAAATAGTAATTAAAATAATAAGTATATTAATAAAACTTCAACTATATTAATTTTTATGGATATCATTTTCTTCTAATTCCCGTTCTTTTGTGTTTGGGATACGAGGGTTAATATTACTTTTAATTTTGTTAAAAAAATATGTACAACCTCAAAAATTTGAGAAGTTGTTTGAGGCAAAGTGAACTCAAGATGAACCTCTGCCTAGGTGTGGTGTTTGCCTCACCCTAAGATAATGAGGGGTATAACTCATTGCAATTTTTATAAAAAACATTAAGATGGAATTCAAGACAAGTCTTGTGTTGCTCAATTTTAAACAAGGTTTATGACTTAAATTATTGTGAGCAAAAATGTTAATACTCTAGTCACACTACAAACATGAAGAACACGAAAGAGAAGGCGCTACTCCATGTTAGTTCTAGTTCACACCAACTACTCACGAAGATGTGTAGATCCACAAGAACACGTGAAGATTTCTAGAATAATTGTTTTTCGCAAGTTGCTTTTAGAGCAATCTCTTTATGAACACGTCGAATGCTATACTGAAGACGAAGTTATGGTCTGATTTTGCAAACATTGTCGATCTTGAATCCAGTTAGAAACAACTTCACAGACACAGTTTTTACAACAACGTTTAAAAATATGATACTAGCTTTTAAAGTGTAGTACTATCTAATAGAAGTGACTAGGTGATACCGAAGTTAACCCAAACCATAATAAAAAATAAATAAATATTATCACTGGAAACAAATAGATGGTTACAACCAACACACTTGAACGAAAAAGTACAATTAATCTGTAATAGCAATAACAACGACACAAACACTCAAATAGGGTAGA
This sequence comes from Phalaenopsis hybrid cultivar, assembly GCA_002079205.1. Lineage (NCBI taxonomy): Eukaryota > Viridiplantae > Streptophyta > Magnoliopsida > Asparagales > Orchidaceae > Phalaenopsis > Phalaenopsis hybrid cultivar. Next base: position 93,086 of record JXCR01147091.1, read on the forward strand.
TCTTGAGTATTTGTGGTGGCCGTTAAGAGTTTGGAAGGTGGCGACAAGGTTGAGAAGGTGCGGGGCTTTGAGGAAATCGTGGAAAGGCAACGCCAGCTTGCTGTCCTTGGTGGCAACACGCAGGGAATTACAGCAACTAGCAAGAACTAGCAAGAATGAGCTGTCACGGGATATTGGAATGAGGGAAGATAGCAGTGGGGCAGCTTTCTGGAGGTGGTGGCAAATCCGGGAGAAGAGAAGGTGGTTGGGAAGGAGAAATACTGGAGGAAAACAGTGATTTCCTGGAATTCCAAGTGACGAAAGTGAAGAAAATAGGCGGAAAGTGATGCAGGGAGGTTGGGAAAGGGTGGAGGGCGGGTTTCTTGGGCGGTAGCAAGGCTGGAAAGCAAGATAGGTGGCCAAAAAATGGAGGAACTGCAGGAAACAGCAGAAAAAGCTGTTGTTGCAGGCGGTCACAGCGAGATACAGTGACTGGGAGCGACGTGGGGAGAATGGGAAGGGGATAGGCAGCACAATCACTACATCGAGAGAGAGACACAGCCGGAGCACTAGTCAAATTATCGGATACAACCCTTAAAGTGAGAAGATGGACGCTGGCAGCAATCCTAAACAAACTCATGCCAACAACTCCCCATTCAAATACTAATAAAACATATAAATAAGAAAGGAGTAGAATGGAATGAAAGAAAAGTAGAAAACAAGCTAAACTTTAGAAGGAAAATGGTTGAATGTAGTTTGGTTCAGTTTTTCGTTGCTTGCGCAACCCAAGAACCTCGTAAGGACCATATGTGGGAGATGCCCGCACGAGACGCCTACATCACTAGGTTGGAGTGAAGAATTGTAAATTTGTCCATTTAAAAATGCAACAGTTGATTAAAATGTATTTTATATCTCCATCATTATAGAGAAAATAAACTCAAGTGCATTTTTTTTTATAGAGAGCCCAAAAATGGTGCACTTTTGTAGGAACCCTCAGCATCAACATTAAATTTTTTTAGACGCTTCTTAATGATAATAATGTTATTAACACACAAACTTGTTTTACATAATAATTAGGTTAGGAATAAAACCCCATGATATACACAAGATGCAAAGGAAGCTGAGCCTATTGTTGATGATTTCATGTCTCCATAAGAGAAAAGCTTCATAGATTGGGTTAGTTGGACATTGTCACCTGCTTACATTGACTAAGATGAAGAGACTACAACCAACCTACATCAGGTCCTACAAGTGCTTATAAACACATAAGGACACATCACATATTTCAAGTCATACAAAAAAGACAACTAAGACGGAAGCTCTAAACAGACTAATTATCAAACAAAATGAAAATATAAAAATAATCAAAGAATTACTAGAAAGAGTTCAGTAGTTTAGAATACATATCTACTCACACAAGCCATGCTATTTGTCTCTGACACTTTGAAGAAGAGCAACAAAAACAAGTTGACACTTATAAAGTTCGATGGACAAGTTTCAATAATAGAAGATGGCAACCAATTAGATGAAAATGCATACATTTGTAGACTTATTTTCAATAGATCTTTACATGATTTAATTGAAATAGATGGTCATCTACTACGATCTTATAAACATTTTAGGTTATAACACGAGGCAATTGTATAGAGATATAGATACCGGCTAAGGTATGATTGTAGAATTTCAACAAAACAACAATCAAGAAATGCTGAGAAGAATTCTGGAGGCAAAGAACAACGAAATGAATCTTATTGATGTAAAGGAAACACAATAATACACATGGAAAGACACCACATAGGTTGCCAACTCTAGGATACAACTGAAAGGAGGATGAGCAAGTAGCCCAACCTTCCAAGAAAATAAAAAATAAATGAAATTTGCCCCTATACACAAACAACCCTTATTTATAAGCCTTAAGCCCTCTTATTACAAGTTTATCATCCAACTATAAAACCCATAAAAACAGAGAACTAAATTATAAAAACTAAACTGTAATATAATATGGATAGTACTAATACTGACACTTCCGCATCATTCTCTAGGGGTTGGAAAAGATTCAACTCGGGTCTCCAATTCTAACTCTAAGACATTGAAAATGACCGAGTCATTCTAATCTATAGGTAAGTCAAGATTGGTGATTCAAACATCTGTCTTAGCTACTACATTCACTGGATCAAAACTATTGTGGAAATGTGCAACTTTCTCTACCATTCAAGGTTCATCGCTACCGCATTTAACTTCCACTTACTTATCATCTAATCTTAGTGCAACCTCAAACCCTTGGGCTTCACCTCTTTCACAAGAAATGACTCTTCAACCGTTTCCATTAATGATCTTGTCCAATGATTAACACCAAACCCCTCCATCAATGGAGTCAAGATCCTTCCCGGGCTTACAGTGACGTGGTTCATTAACATACCAACATTTATAATTGCATCAACATTACCATCTCCAATCTCTACGAGAAGTGATTGGATGTCTATAACAAGTCCTCTGTCCACATCATTCCAATCCCAACTGCAACGGAATTGAACATTTGCAAATCCACCACGAACTGAATTACTTGCATCAACAATGATAAATTCACATTTGGCTGCATTTTGTGCAGTTGCACTTACAACTATTATTGCTTAATAAAAATATCAATCACACTTGATCGGATACACATAGATTCTTGTGTCAGAGACAAATAGCATATAATTCACTGGTGATAGAAGGAGCCCTTCCAATTTGAATATTGTTTGTAATGAACCCCACCAGATCATGCTGTCAAATGTCTTTGCATGTACATTTCACTCTAGGAATTATAACGCATAACTCCTTGTCAAATGCAGGGGGATCATATACATGTATCTGTGGTTATTCCAACACCGGACCATCAAACCTATCAAAACTTCAGGATTCTTGATGAAGTTTCATTCTTCTTCTTCTTCTAGATTTTGTTTTCTTGATCCACCTCATGTTCTTCAAATTTTCGTAGTTCAAGAACAACTATTCTTTCTTGAAGACACCAGATCTCCCGTCGTAAATCTTCCATAAACAAGTTCTTGATTGGGTCCAACATTTCTTCATGTTGGCATGTTGTTTCATTTGAAAACCATAGTTAAAACAAGGAAAACAGTGAGAAGAACAGCATTAGGGACGATCTTGATTGGAATTCTTGCCAACTGCAGCAAATAGAAAAGTCGGAACCCTAGAAAATCTAGAATTTGCAAACAAAAAATTTGTCAACACACATCTAGATATGCTGGACAACAAAAAAAAGAGAGGCTAAGGAATCCCGGAAAGAAAGCAAGAATGTTGTTTTAGAAGGAAATTCGTAGAGAACATGAAGGAATGGATGAAAGAACAGTTGAAAGGAAGAAGAACAAGAAGATAGAAAACTGCCTCTTTCAAAAACAAAAAATCAAAAGAGAAGAAACAAGAAGATAGAAGCCTTGTCGATTGAAAAAAGCACTAAGAAGACAGGTTCAACAACCACCAAGAAAGCTAGAGAATCTTGACAATCTCTAATACCAAAATGATATAGGCTAGGGTATGATTGTAGAACTACAACAAAAAACTATCAAGAATTGCCAAGAAGAATTATGCAGGCAAAGAACAACAAAAGGAATCTTATTCATATAAGGGAATCACAATAATACACATAGTAAGACACCACATGGGCTGCAAACTCCAGGATACAACTGCAAAGAAAATGAATGGGTAGCCCAACCTTCCCAAAAGAAAGAAACTCATAATTCTAAAACCAAAATCTGCCCTTATACACAAAATAACCCTTAATTATAAGTACTAAGATCCCACTAATTACAAGTTTGCCATCCAAAAAGAAAACACATAAAACAGAGAATTAAAACATAAAATCTAAGCAGTAACATAAGGTAGACAACACTAGCACTGACGTTCCCGCTTCAAATATATTGGCTAGTCATGGTCTGATTAGCAACACTGTGAATACAATTGCAAGTGAAGAACTGAAGATATTACCTAGAAGAGTGGTGCATTCCCATAGTTACAGATACATATGTGAAATTTTTCAGCATTTTAAAATATATTAAGTCAATATTTTAATCATCTACTACAAGCGATCATATAATCAGTCGAAGAATTCATCAACTTGCTCCTAGTTGAAGCCACCAACCATTCTTAAATACAAGCCAACCATTTTCATCCTTTTCCAAACATGCTATTGGAGTCATATATGTTACACATGTTTTTACAGAGCTAGTAGATAATTATAAAATGGGTATTGTAAAAGAAATGGATCCACATCCTAGAATGTAATGACTAAAATTCTATTTGATTGCCAATTTGTCCACATCTCTTCTAGTTGGGAGGGATCTATAGTGAATAGAGGGTGCTAAGATGGTGAGTGGAGGAGAAAGCATTAAGAGTATTACAAGAATAATATTACTCAATTGATTCAGGCTACACTAACACCAAGAAGCTTATGACACCCTTTAAAGGATATTAAAATCATTTCAGTGGGTATCATGCATGTATATATGGTAGATATGCGGTCAAGTAAAAGTTCTATAGCTATCGTCATGCTTCCCAACCATGTAACACATTAGAGAGAAATTTGGTATTTGAAAAATGAAATTTTGAATATTGAGTCATATACAATAAATTTCTCTGTTTGTTCATGCAGATATTGTATTTCTGCAGTGTTGCCAAATTTTATTTTTCTCTATCATGAATATGATATGTACTTCAAGATGCCCCAAACTTTCAATGAAATAGTGAGTTGGGTGATGCAAAAGGTAATAATAAAGACTCAAACTTACATGCAATTGTCCAGAAAGAAATTCAAGGGAATGTTCCGAAACATGCTATTACCGCATACATGTTGGATGCACGTGTAACATTTAAATAAAATAAATTAAAAATTATTGTTATTCTTAATTTATAATTTTCAAATGTATTATTTTACTCACAAGCATGGAGTCAAAGGCATCGTTCAACTTGATCAGTTACCTCACATCAATGAGTAAAAGAAATAATAACATTAAATTGTATTTTTTTCTCTGAACTTTAAAGGCTCTAACTGCTACACAACCAATTCATGATTATTATCACTTGCGGTTTTGCAGACTATTCCTATGTTATCACAATGAATTCGTTCTTTGTGATGATAACTACAAATCAATTTGCTGGGAATTTGCTGGATTTAAAATCTATCATGCCAAACATTTTTTATAATTTAACTGCCTCAGGATTTCATAATTCTGAATTTAAGGAATTTACTAAATCCTACTTGAGTTACATACTACTGGGAGTCAAACAACCCAAAGGCTTGCAAAATCTTCTACTTTTAATAGTTCACAGCTGTGAGATGCCGAATGTTACGAATAGAAGTCAAGAAAACAGATTCGTCGGAGGCGTACACACTCCAAGTAGCAGAAGCAGTATATATGAGAGTCAGTAGATCTCCAAAAACGACAAAGAAGTAACTATCTCTGACCTGAGGAACTCGACTGAGCAGATGCCAGAGTGGCCATCAAAAACGGTAGCGAAGGTGAAGCCAGAAAGACCGTCGGATCGGAGGACGACGACGTCCTCCATCTCAGAACGAGGGCCCTGTAGAGTGCTCGACCCCCATCGAATCCCCGAGGCGCCGCCCGCTAGAGGAGAGGTAACGTCTACAGTTACTGCTGAGCATCGTAGCCTACTAGCCCTCCGGGACACTGCAGCGCTCCTAAACTGAAGTGCCTGCTGCAACCTTGGCGGGAGCAGCAGAGCCATGAACACTCAAGGAGAAGCTCGCAGCAGTGGACAGGAAGCGATAAGGCCACATCAATTTTTGAAAAAAATCATCACTTGGTTTTTGTGGATTGAAAAATTTAATTTATATGCCCCGTTAAATTTAAAATTAGAGAAAGATATACATTATTTTATATTTTAGAAACATATGTTCTAAAGTTTTCTTCAAATTAAAATACCTTAAATTCTTTTTCTCATAGTACTTATTTAAGTTCATTGTAACTAAATTTGCTTGAGAAAGAGAAAAGAGTTGAAAAAGAGTAGAATAAAATTTGAATAAGCTCATATTCTACAAAAAATTAAAATATATTTTTGAAACTTGCTCATATCGTACTCAAAGTTTTCTTTTTTAAAAATGAGTTTGAATACCCAACTTGAGATATGTTCAAATAGAGTTCGAATAAGGTTTGGGAATGTTCTTTTAGAATTCAAATAAGGCTCGGGTCAAATTCAAATAAATCAAACCATAATATCATTGAATTACTACAAGCATGCACAATAGTTAGAAGTAAATTATAACTCAATTAATGTACATAACATATGAAAATGATCGTGATTCAAAGATTATTGGTCTGAAGATGCTTTGTAAATAGTGTTATTACAAGTCAATTATAGATCAAAGGTGATTTGAAGATGGTTCAATCATGGTACAAAGATTACTCTATCATGGAATAAAGATTACTCGTTCATTAATCAATTATGGTATAATAATTACTCAATCATAGTTCAATTATTATCATATCATTGTTCATTTAGTGTTTGATCATGACGATTTGGTGCTCGATCATAATTTGTTTGTAATTCGATCGTAGTTTTTTTTTATTCTATTGTTGATCATATTTAATTAATTGTAGTTCCATTAAAACCATTATCAAGCTGATATAATAAATAGTGCAGTCAAAATAGTTATTACTCAAAGAACTAATAATCATTACATTAGAATAAATTATTGAGTAGATTATGAGAAACAAATGATAATAAACACACAAAGTTGTGTTGGGGTACTGTCTGTCAAAAAAAAAAATGTGAATATTTACATTAATGGAAAAAAATAGTCTTATGGCTCTACATTGTTGTGAAATTGGTACATACATGGACAGCCTCTGATAAAATGTATGTAATCAATTGTAACCCACAAAACAGTCTTAATTTAAAATAAAGTATATTAAGTGTTGTAGGGCATTAAAATCCAAAATCGTCTATATTGTAATAAGAAGTAGATGAATCATTCTTTATGTATAATAAATTTTTAAATAAATTAACATTTCTTATAGCCTCAAATGCTTACCTTATTGAAGCCTTTGACATCTCATTTGTGGTGGTCATTCTCCATATTCATAACGACTTAAATGAAAGTCAAATAGCTCTAATTGCTTTGGCTACATAGCAAGCCATCTACGATTGCAAGATGGACAATAAGATGTATATATTATGCATTTAATAGGACCTTACATATAACTAATAAAATTATAACTTATTTATATAAAATATACAACTTCAAGCCATAGTTTCAAGCACTTACCTTTTTTCCATCACATCTAACTACTTGAAGGTATCCTTTCTTTTAGCCTTCTAGAAAGTAGTGAAAATTGAACTATACTTTTGATGAACTAATTCATTCAACATAACTATCCCATAATCTTAAATATTTGTAAAGTGCAAAATTTACTCTATTTCTAATTAAAATATAAATCAATATGCTATAAAAGAAAAAAGTTAAAGTGTATAAAGAATATTTATATGCTGAAAATATATGGTTAAAAAATATTTTGTTAAACTAGTTAGTTGGAGCATTTAATTCTTGGAACCACACTAACTTCCATTGCTTACTCCTAACTCAATTTCTTTGGTAGTTAAGAAGTCCTACTATCTATGACTTTATCATTTCTCAATTTTTTTTTAACTTGATGCAATATAAATCAATCCTTTATAAAATTGTAAGTAACAAGCAGGCCAACTATTTTTCTGAAAAGAAGTCAGTCCCTAAACTCATTCCTTCCTTATTTGTATGTAAATTATAAATGGTTTGATCCCTTGTCTTTTCCACTTCTTTATATAAGCATATAGGAGTAAGAGCTTCTAATGCTTCCATCTTTTACTCTATTTACTTTGTATCATTCTCCTATTAAATAAACTAAAATGCTTGGTTAGCGGTAAACATTTTGCTCTCCTTTTTCACATAATTCTTCTCTTGATGTTCCTTATTAAAATATTATCATGAATTAGTTAGATTATCCAATTTCACTCTAATTTTTTTAATTATTCTCTAGCTTATTATGCCACTTCTCATCTCTATAATAATTTTAATGAGTTGCTTTATCACTTCTTGTAATGAAATGTATTAAATTGTTGTTGTTGATGCTTCCATTGCCTCACATGCTTTATGTCTTCTTATGATGGAACTCACATTTTTTTGATATATCTAAGTTAACAAAAATGAGTTGAAGTGTGTCCAATTAACTCTTTGAAGTTCTCCTTATTAGCTAGACATTATAGTTTAGAATGAAAAGTTGACAGTAAAAATAGGTATACACGTTTATCTTTTTGTTTCCTTTAACTCCATTTAATGAAAAAGATTGCACTTGCAATAGTAATGATAAGAAAGCCTTCTCCATTTGTATTCTTTCCTTCTCTAGCTCGGCATTCTTAGTTCATTCTCCCAAAACTTAGGCTCTCTAGGAAACCCAATGTTATAACTTAGGCACTCTAAGGGCTAAAATATATAAAATCGTAATAAAAATTTTTAGACTTATTATAATTTAGGATTAAGAGTTTCAAGATTTTTAAAATCTGCTTTTACATTCTGCATAGCCTTCGGGCCGGATTGTAATTGGGTTGCATGGCATAGCCTTCACCCAGTCAAAACTAATAGGAAATCCACACTTATGTTTTGAATAGATAATTGCATCATTCTACCCATCACGAGGAGAAGCACTTTTACTTCTTCAACCCGATCTTCCAAGCATAAATTTTATACTTAGGTGGTTGTTTAACACGATTAGGGTGTTAAAGGCTTCCCTGACCTATACGTGAAGTAAGTTCTTTATTGAGAGTACTTTATGGCTTTGTAGCTGAGCTTCAATTTCTCTTCCTTTTCATCAACATCCTTGCCACTTCGACGGGTATAATTCCCACCTCTTGAAGTTTCACCTTATAGTCATATGATAGAGTTATGTTCCTTTAAACTTAAGGCTATCAAGGTCCCCATAGACTATGCAATTCACAGATTACTGACCGGGGATCTCTAGACATGTTGGGTCAACTACCTTTAGGCCCAGGTAGATTTAGGGTCATATTAGCTTGGGATGATGGGTTTGTGGTACATTGACCCTTCTACCTCTATGTTTTGGGGATTATTCCGCCCTTCTATCCTCTTTGAGCCTTGTCACTCATTTGCTTACTTCATTGATGTTGTTTGGCAGGCCTCACTTAGTTAATAGGTCATTGCTCATTTGAGATACGATGATTTATCCTCTACCCTTATGGCTTAGTTGAGCCTCAAAGCAGTAGGATGTTTCCTACCATATAAATTGGTTATTTCATAGGCCCTGGTCATCGATGCGTGACTACCCATTTGAGAGACTCACACTCTACCTTATGGCTTAGTGAACCACCTCAAAATAAAATGTTTTTAGTGCATGTTTTATAAGCCTTTTTATGTACATTTTTGATGATATTACACTTTAAAGAATGTATTTTGCATGTTTTTGATTTCAAGTAAATGGAATGAACATTTAGAGAAAATGAGGAAAAAATGGAGCAAAAATGATGATTTTAGCACCACCCGTTGGCGGCATAGCACCACAGATGGGCGAAAAGGGCGTTGTAGTGCCAATAACTACCTTTTTAAAAGATACATCGAATTTGACCAAATTTTGGAGGAGTGTTTGAAGCAACCCTTAGTTATTTTCTATTTAATGAGAAGGATTTGACTAAATTTAGAGACCTTTTGGAGCCTTAAAACTTCAATTGGGCAGCAATAATGAGTTAGGTTTTTCATATTTTGTGTTCAAGTGTAAGTGTGAGTGTGTTTTAGTGTGAAAAAGTTAGGAGATTGCTTAGAGGAAACTCCAGTAGTTTGCTTGGGGAGAAGACATAAGGTACTTTGTATTTATGTTAGAGTTTTTGTTGTAAGACATGGATTTCAATGCAAGTATTTTGTTTTTATTTAATCTTCATAAATTCTGAGTAATTACCTTTCTTTAATCTTGCATGTGGGACTTAATTTTATGGGATGAGAATGATTTAAAGATTTATTTTACTTTTAAAAATTGTGATTATATTTTTACTGAATCTTCATTTACTTTGCAAACTGACCACTTGTGAGGTTAAAATCCGTTGAGAAACATAATGACCTGAGGAGGCTATGATTTCACCCAACTAACAGATACCACGCTTCATTCTAGGAAGAGCCATTGCGATTGCCTAAGGGGGAATGTAAATAAATAGAAAGATAAATTTTGATGGGCGTAGAATTAGTTAGATATAGAATGACATGCTATATTCTTATCAGTTTAACTTAAGGTTTAGTACCCTAATGCTGGGATTTGGTCATTACGATGGCATATGCAAGGGGCATCTAGAGGTGAGTGGCTAGATAACACTGATGTGGAGTTGAGATGTTAAGGAATAAGTTAGCAAATGTTCTTTGCAAGCACCGGGAGGGGGTAATGAATAAGGTATACTTCTATTTTTCACAATACCTCAATATTTTCTTAAATCATTTGAATCCTACATAGATTAAAATCTTTTTGCAAAGGGAAAGGTTTTCCATAATATCCAAACTAGTTGTTATTATCTATTAAGTTGTTACATTTAGTTGTTGCTTTTATTTCTAAGATCTTTTAGTAGTAATTTTTGGTAAGCATATCATTTTAAATCTAGTATCTTTTTAGTTTGCAATTTAAATAGAATTTATGTAAGTTTATTTTAAGAGTTACTACATTCATCGTAGGATCGATACTAGTGTTTTTAAGGAAAATTCTATTACTTGAAATGATATGTATATTTGCGTAGTACCCATAGTGTGAAAATCTATTATATAATTCATAAATCATTGCAAGTGTTCACATTAGCCGCTATATATAAATTAAGATATATTTTATGGCATAATTAAAGAGCTTAAAAATACGTGTAAGTGCAGGTTAAGTAAAGTTTTTGGCGTCATTTTTAAAGAGTGCGATAGAACTTTTTAACTTACTATTGTATTTGAATTTTAGTTTTAAAAATTTTAAAAAATTTTTGGAAAAATAAAAAAAACCAAAAAAAAAATTTAAATTAAAAATTCAAAAAAAAAATCATTTTCAGTGTGTGATCCCGATTTTTTTAACAGTACTACGAAGTATATGTGGTTATATTTTCAATTTTTTTTACTTATATTTCTTACTTTACTACGGTGTCAAAAACTTAACTCCAAAGAAAATAAGAGTGCAACAATTATATTTAAATATTGAGATACTACGCAAGTATACGTATCATTATCAAGTAATATAAAACTTTTTGATTAAGTCTCAATTATTGAACCTGCAGGGAGAACTATAAATTTTTAATAAGAAATTAGACAACAAATTCTACTTTAAAAAATGTTTTACTCAAACTATAAATGCTATAATAGGAATGAAAGTTCAATTCTTTTTTGGTAATTTTTTATAATTGAAAATAAAATAAACAACTAACTAAATTTAACTATATTTTTGCAAGATGAAAGCAATATGAATAAAATATCTTTTTCCTTATCATGAATCAGTAATAAGTATATGAATTATGTTGGGGAAGTATTCAAATTGTGTTGTGCCAAATATGAACAATATTATTTTTTACTCTTACTGGAGATGCTATAAAGAACATTGGCTAATTTTTAGTTTGAATAATTTTGAAGACGGGCTAGGTAGAGAGGAAACTAGCTCTCACTCTAGAGCTTCCTCTTCTTCCTCTACCTGGGGGCTAACATCTCGTATCAATAACTAAAACAATAAAGTGAATTGGGGGCTTTAGCTTGTCAATCTAAAGTCTTCTAACTCTTCACCCTTCAAAGTTTATTTTCATATTTATTTGCACTCAACCATATGAATTCAATTCTCATCCATACAATCTCATGCAATTCTTACTATTTGTTGACTGAGACAACAACATCTCGGATCTTACATATTGTCATAACAAATATTAACATCTTAATTGGCCAAATCAAGAAGTAAATGAAGTACAAAAATTAAAATCATCACAAAGGCCAATATTTCACACAACTTCCATTCAACACTTAATCACTTATCATTTTAATTAAAATATAAAGAAAAATGCTCAAAATTCATGGAGAAAACATAACAAAACTTATTTTTTAAAGTAAAATCATGTGAACACACTAGAAGTTTAAATTAGAATCAAATGTAGTCATAAAGATAAAAACTTATCTCAAAATCCTCTTCACCAAACCTTGAAGTTCTTTTGAATCTCTTCTCTTCCTTTCTCTTAAAATACTCTCTACTAACACACTATAATTCCTCCCTATCTTCTTTCTAAAAATATCCTAATTAATTTATGATAAGAGTGGTAGAAAGAAGTCTCACAAAGAGGGGGCGGTGGAGGCTAATTAAGTCTCTTTGATCATTTAATCCAAGTCTTATTTTATAATTTTTCAAAAAGTGCTTTGGTTTCTCTTCAAAAATTTTTCCACATTCAATGAATCTTCTAAGAGTTGCCTCCTTTCAATAGCCATTTGAATGTATTTTCATGCCCATTAACCATAAACCACATTTTCACCAAGAGTTGCTTCAAACACCCCTTAAAAAATTCATCCAATTCATTGAATTTTCAATTAACTACCTCAGGCGTGCAAGCGCCAGGTATATGACGCTTAGGTACGACCTTCTCTATTTTTCTATTGCTTAAGCGCCAGTCCTGGACTTTTAGGCGCCACAGTTCATTTGCATACCCTCTTCATTTTTGCTCTAAATTTGATCATTTTTCACTCATTTCACCATTTTTCATCTATTGGATTGTACTTGAAAGAAAAACACATAAATACCTTCCATTATAACTCAATATCCTAAACAAATAGGTATAAAAATGTGTAAATAAATGCTATATATTATAGGTGTATCAAAGTCCCCCAAACTTAAAATGTTAATTGTCCTCAAGTGACACTCCAATCTTTCAAAACCAAAATAAGTAGATTATTTAAATGAGTTTGTTTAGGATATTCTACAATTTTGATCTAGAAATATAGTAGTCCAATTTTAAAAAAGCTTTAGAAAGTGAGATCAAGTTAGAGTTTAGAAATCTTTAATGTAAAGAAGTCTGAAAATATGAGTTCCTATCTAGTTCAAAAACAATTTTAAATTCTCCAAATATAGGATTTAAGCATTCTATCTTCTTCATTTAAAAATTTTTATTAAAAATAACTATACTTACTATTTTATATCCTTATGCTAAGGAGTTTCCTAAGTCTTATACTTTAAAAAGATCAGATGTGGAACCAATTCTTGATTAGACACTAATTCTCAAGCTTCTCTTCTCTATTTCAACTTTCTTTTCTTTTTCTTTTTCTTTTTCTATCGCTTTTTCTTTTTCTTTTTCTTTTTGTTTTTCTTTTTCTTTCTTTTTCTTGGTGAGGATTACTATATCTGGACAAACCTTTAATGATTTTGAATTTCACTCTTCCTTTCCTAAAGCAAAGTTTTGATATAAATCCTTTACTTAAGAATATAATAATTGTTTTGAAAATTATTTTTAATAAAATAAATTTAAGTATTGAAAATAAAAGTCTAATCCTTCTACATTTTTCAAAACTACAACTTCTCCTACTAAAGATAGTTACACAATATTTATCATTTGTACACTAAAAATTTTTAACTCTAAAATTTTCTTCATTACTATATGTTTCAACTAAATTTTCTTACTCATTTCTATATTTAAAATTTTACTTCCCTAATAAAATTTCATATACATAATCATTTTTTTTCAAATCAACACCAAATTTATTTGTAGCTCATTTGTAGCTCATTTGAGAACAAATAAAATTCAAGTTTTGGAAATTTGTTTTTCATCCCCCTTAACTTAATATTTTTAATAAGATAAAAAATTTTAGCATCATATATATAGACATGAATGAAAACTAATAAAAACATGCTTACAGGAATTTTCATACCCCTAAATATATAGGTAAAAGAAATTTAAAATAGGAGTAAAAATTAATTGATCAAATTCTAACTTAGCTTTAACATATATAAGATTCATTGGACTTCTATGCAGTGGAGGATAACATAAAAGCAAATAAATACACACTAACATAAATTCATAACTGCAACAAAAAGAAAATACATGGTAGTAAATTGAAAATTTAAACATGAAGTTCTTAAGTGAATGTTAGTAATATTCTAAACCTTTCTAATATGTTTGAAATAAGTTCTATACAAACCAACAAAATATACTAAACAACACAGTTAACACAATTACTACCACAAAAACACAAATGCATCACAACAGTATTTAACACAACAAATAACAACATAAACAATATCAACAATCTAAACAATTACAACACATAACATAGTAGCAGTTCAATACAATTATAACACATAAAAGTTCAAAATTTTAAAATTAAATTACTCAAATCAATCCTCCTCCTCCTCCTCCTCATCATCATCACTATTCCAAAAAGTAGTAGGCTCATATGAAGGGTATTGTTGATATGAAGGAAAACCACACTTTGGTCACCCCTGGTAAGGTATTCCAAAGATGAGTGAAATTTTTCTTCATGGTCACTATGTCTCTTCATGTAGCCATCAATATGATCTACATAGTTCTCCAAATTAAGTGTCTTATTTGTAGTATAGTTGATGTTATCTAACATTCTTTACATTAATTGTGCCTGAAAATCAAAACTAGTAGACTGACCTGCGATGTAGATGCTTGTGAAGTAGAAACACGAGATGTAGAACCACGAAAACTTCTATAAAATCATCCTCTCTAGACAAATATAGAATGTTCTAAATAAGATTTCACATTGACACTTGTGATAGGTTTTAAAGGTTGCAGAATCTCCACCCAACTATCAAATCTTACACCAGCCTGTTCATATAAAGAAAAGATTAAGGATGCGAATCCCAAAACTGTAGTAGTTGCAACTGTAGTAGAACTAGTGATCGTTCGATAGATCAAGGATCCAATATCATTCGACTTAAACTGTTGAATACAATAGTTGAGAGTGGTTCTTTCTCTTGTAACTTCATTGAGGTGATTGATAGGGAGTAGACAAGCTGAAATAAAATAGTGCCACATTTTTATCGTGGCATTAAGCTTTGATGTAAGGAAATTTACTCTCCTTTCATTTGTTCTTTTCCATAATCCTCTTTCCGTAGTTAATGAAGATATAATCTCATCTAACCCCTCCTCAGTCGGATTATAATTTGAATAAAAATATAATACACTTGGGGGAAGCAGTTAAAACAAATTTATTAACTAAAGGGAAAAACCTACTGATTTTCCTCTGACAATAACTTGATCTTCCTTTGCCACAGGGAGATTAGCATAGAACTCCTGAACCACAAAAAATTACAGCTACAACAAAATTGTTCCCACTGTTGGTGAACAATTAAATCTTCAACTGCTCCACCTGGATTTTTGAAACAACGCTCAGGAATCAATTTTCTTGATTGCATCGCTTCAGTATATCTATCATGTGCTTTTGAACTAACAAATTTACTAGAATTGAAGTTGGAATTCTCCTTGCTCCTCTTCATTTTGGTGTCATTTCTAAAAATTAAATAAAATTTACAATCAATCCTAATATCAAGTCTAAATCAGTAAACTTAACTTCCAAAAGCTTAAGCTATCGTTTTCATGTATTTTCCACAGATTTTTCTTAAATTTGTACCATAAATAGTGATTTTCAGATAAATCCTTAATGTACTCAAAATAAATGGTGAAAATAAAACATTTTTACATAAAAGTGAAGCTCTCACATTGAGAAGATGAAATCTAACAAATTTGGCTTAATTCCACCACGAAATCTTAACTTTAAACGGAGCCCTAGGTCCCAAAATCACGATCTCTCAAGGAAAAAGGTGACAGTCGGGGTAGAAATGGCATTTTTTGGCTCAAATTTTCACTTTTACTCATTTGCAAACCGGTTTAAGTGAACTAGCGCTTAAGCGCGATTGGTTTGACACTTAGGCGCCTACTTCTCAGGTAACCAACATTTAAGCGCGGGGTCTTGATGCTTAAGTGCCAGTGCACAAATTTTAATATTTTTAATTTTTAAGTGAAATGCACATCTAGCCTATGTCAACCATCCCTAAATGTTTTTATAAATCTTAATAACTATTTTCTTCCCTTCTCCTCTTTCTCAAAATTCGCCAATTTTCACAATTTCGATTCAATACAAATAACACAAAATTTACACACAAACAAATACTTCATTAATTCACAAATAAATACAAACACTTGCGATACAAAATTTCTCAATCCAAAGAGTCTTGGATGATATAAATCCTAAACACTTACTTCAAATACTAAACAAATTCAACTTAAAAATACCAAACACAAACTTAACATTAACATCAAGACACCTAACACAAACAAACACTAACATCAAACAAACAACTAGACTCCATATTTTAATTCCATTCTTCTTGCGGTGGAACATAATTCGACCTTTCCTTTGTTTATCTTGGGGCATTTGGAATATAGATCTGATAGAACGGACGGTGGTGAAAAACTCTAGTTGAGTCTTACTCAATCCATTTGTTTTTCAAGTACATCACCTTGTCCGCTTCTTCGATAAAACTTGTATGGCTAAATTGCATCTTAAGTTGCCATCCAATATGCTCCAAATGTGTGTTAGTTTCATTCATTTTTGCTTCAATTGAAGCCACATCAGCCTCCATCTTTGCGATCTCTCCACTATTCCTTTTATATTAATGGCTATGAATTCGTTGTATAGCTCTTGAGCACTTTAACTAACAAAATTTTTCTTCATGGTTCTTCTTTCTTATTCATTTCAATCTCCAAAGTTCTCACATTCTTCATTTAAACTTTAGGATGAGAATTTGAAGTTGGGTGAGAGTTCTCTTCATTCCGTACTATTCATAGGCTTTGGATCAAGCGTAGACCCACTACACACGTTCTCAAACCACTAAACCAACTTTTAAACCCACTAAACCTAGTTTAATTCTTCTAGAAACTTAATTTAGCATTTTTGTTAACTGTCGCGCTTAAGAGCCAAGTGTTGGCGCTTAAGCGCCGGTGCTTAATTTAGCACAGGTCCGCTTAACGTCCAAATATACATTCTAACATGTATAATTCATCAATTAAGGTCTTAGAATCATCACTAAATCATTATATATTCAAAATACTACCATAGTTTTCTTAATAAAAAATAATAACATAACATTTAAAACAGAAACACATTGATCACTATGAGTTGCCTCCAACAAAGAGCTTAGTTTAACGTCATTAACCTGACGTAACCAGTGCTTATTCTGGTTGACCCAATAACATAAGATCATTTAATTTAAGTTGATTCCCTAAATAATAAGGTTTCAGCCTGTGACCACTCACTTTGAATATTTTCTCGGTTTTAGGATCTTTGATATCCACAACTTCATAAGGATAAACTTTTATCACAACAAATGAGCCCATCCATATGGACTTAAGTTTTCATAGAAATAATCTCAATCTTGAATTATATAGCAAAACTTGTTATCCTGGCTTAAAATTTTTAGTAAGAATCCTCCAATCATGCCACATCTTCATCTTTCCTTCTAAATCTTAGCCTCTCATAAGATTCATTCCTTATCTCTTCAAACTCATTTAATTGTAATAGTCTTTTCTCACCAGCATCCTTTAAATTATAATTGAATTCCTTAATAGCCCAATATGCTTTATGCTCAAGTTCAACTGGTAAATGATAAACTTTCGCAAATATTAGCCAATATGGGGACATTCCTATGGGAGTTCTATATGTAGTCCCATAAACCCACAAAGCATAATCAAGTTTGACTGACCAATCCATTTTTATTAGATTCATAGATTTTTTCAAAATTATTTTAATTTCATGATTAGATAATTCCGCTAAACCACTTATCTGAGGATGATAATCAGTAGTAATTCGATGATTGATAGAACATTTCTTAATAATTTCTAGATTATTGCATTTCTGAAATGACTTCCCCGTCATTTATGGTAACTCTCGACATCCCAAATCTACAAAATACGTTCATTCTTAAAAACTTTACAACACTTTGAGCATCACATCGAGTTAAAACAACAACTTTTATACATTTGGATACATAGTCTACTACTAAAAATTTATATATATATATTTACGGAAGATGGTAAATTGGTCCCATGAAATCTAATCCCTAAACATCAAATATCTCAAATTCCAACAAATAATTGAGGGGCATCTCATTTCTCCTAGAAATATTGCCTATATGTTGACATCAATCACAGGATTTAATATAAGCATTAACATCTCTATATATTATAGGCCAATAAAATTCAGATTGCAAAATTTTGTATGTTGTTTTATCAACACCAAAATGTCCCCCAAAATTAGAATTATGAAATTTTTGGATAATTTCATAAGTTTCTTCTAGGCACACATCTTCGAATAATAGATTCTTTCCTTGTTTATATAAAAGTGGGTCATCCCAAAAATAAGTCTTTGCTTCAAATAAAAATTTTTTCTTCTGTTGGTAAGTCAGACCATATGGTATAATATCATTAACAATAAAGTTCAAAATGTCGGCATACCCTGGAACATGCCATTCATTAATATTGAACAATTCTTTATCTGGAAACTATTCATTAATTTCTTTTGTAAAAATAGAGTGATTTATCTAATTCAAGCTTGGACAAATGATCAACAATTTGATTACCATCTCCCTTTCTATCTACTATTTCAAAGTCAAAATCTTGCATAAAAAGAATCCATAGTATCCATCTTGGTTTTACATCCTTCTTTTTCATTATTATTTAATAGCAGAATGATCTGTATGCACAACACATTTTGTTCCAATTAAGTATGATATGAATTTATCAAAAGCATATACTATTGCTAATAATTCTTTCTTAGTTATGGTATAATTAATTTGAGTTTCATTAAGAGTTCTACTAATATAGTAAATTACTTTAAAAATTTTGTCATGTTTTTATCCTAAAACAACTCCAATAGCATAATCACTTGCATCACACATTAATCCAAAAAGTTTTTTCCCAATATGGTGAAATAATGATTGGTGCAGTGACTAATTTTTTTTAATAACTCAAAATTTTTTACGCATTCCTTATCGAAATTAAAAATTTCATCTTTTTTATGTAAATGGCATAGAGGCTTAGCAATTTTTTAGAAGTCTTTAATATATTGCCTGTAGAATCTAGCATGTCCTAAAAAACTCATAATTTCCCTCACATTTGTTGGTTAAGGTAAATTAGCGATCACTTGGATTTTTGCAGGATCTACTTCCATACCATTTTCTGATATATGATGTTCTAAAATAATTCCTCATGTTACCATAATTGACATATTCCCAAGTAAGGACTAAATTTGTTTCTTCACAGTGCTTAAGAACTCTTAATATATGTTCTAAACATGCTTCAAATGAAGTTCCAAATACTAAAAAATAATCCATAAAAACTTCAATACCTTTTTTCAGTTAAATAAAAAAAAATTAGCCTTCATGCGTCTTTGAAATGTAGCAGGGGCATTACGTAAACCAAATGACATTCTTGTAAAATTAAATGTACCATAAGGACTGGTAAAAGTTGTTTTCTCTTGATCCTTAGGAGTTATTTGTATTTGGTGATAACCGGTATATCCAACCAGAAAATAAAAGTATTTATGCTCAGCTAGTCTATCCGACATTTGATCTAGAAGAGTAGTTGAAAATGATCTTTCCTAATGACAAGATTTAATTTTCTATAATCTATGCATATTCTCCACTCTATGACTTGTCTTGTTGGTATTAACTTGTTATGTTCATTCATAGTCACAATCACTCCTCATTTCTTAGAAACACAGTGAATTGGACGAACCATGCACTATCTGAAATATGGTAGATAATTCCAGCATCTAACCACTGTAAGATTTCTTTCTTAATAATTTCTTTCATAACAAGATTCAATCTCCTTTGAGAATCAGCCCTGGGATTACAGTTTTCTTCCATATGAATTCTATGCATACAAATTGAAGGACTGATTCCTTTAATATCAATAATTATCCATCCAAAGGCTTTCTTATAATTATTCAAAGTTTTCATTAAACTATCTTTTTCTTCTATAGTTAAATTTGAGGAAGTTATAACCGGTAATGTTGAGGAATCACCTAAAAAAACATATTTTAAATGTTAAGGAAGTAACTTCAACTCAAGTTCGGGAGGTTTTTCAATCAATGGCAAAAAGATTTATCTTTTTCTGCCGTGTCCAAGACTTTAAAACTTTCTCTAACATAATTTGAATCTTCCTTATAAAAACCTTCAAATTGCTCTAACTCCTCTTCTTGCTAATGTTACAACTCTTTCATTTCAGATTTCTCTTCATAAGTTGTTTTCAAATAGTATTCATTCAGATATCTTGTTACATCCATTCTATAATATTATCATCTTTACCTTTTGAAGGATACTTCATTATTTTTAAAATATTAAAAGTAACTGTTTCATCATTGACACATATAGTTAATTCCCATTTCTGCAAATCTATCATTGCTCTTCTTGTAGCTAGGAAAGGTCCACCCAAAATGATAGGTATCTCCTTATCTTCCACCATATCTAGCACAATGAAATTAAAATGAAGATAAATCGATCCATTTCCACTAAAACATCTTTTATAACTTCTTTTAGATATGGTATTGAATGATTTGCTAATACATCTAAAATATATAGTTTTAACGTACACATTTTTTTTTACCTATTTTTGAGATATTGTGCTTTAATGGAAGGTATTTGTGTGTTTTTATATCGAGTACAATAAAATGGATGAAAAATGATTAAAAGAGTGAAAAAGGATCAAATTTGGAGCTAAAATGAAAAATGTGTGCAAATGAACTGTGGTGCCTAAGCGCCCAATGCTGACACTTACGCTCCAATAAAACTGAGAACGCTGCTCCTAAGTGTCAAGTACCACACGCTTAAGTGTCAGAAGTAGTTACTTGATAATTCAATGAATTTGGATGAATTTTTGAAGAGGTCTTTGAACCAACCCTTGGTGAAAATGTGGGAAATAGTTAATGGACACGAAAATACATTCAATTAGCTTTTGAAAGGAGGCAACTCTTGGAAGATTCATTGAATGTGGACACATTTTGAAGAGACACTAAGATAGCTTTTGAAAAATAATAAAAGAAGGACTTGGATTAGATTAAATAGACTTCTTCCAGCCTTCCTCCCAACGTACGAGAGAGACTCCTACATGCCACCATAGCCTGCCTCTCTCCTAAATTAAATAGGATATTTTATTGGAGAGAAGAGAGGAGTTGTAGTGTGTGAATAGAGAGTATTGTAAGAGGAAGAGAAGATATTTAAAGGAAATCCAAGAGTTGGTGGAGAGGATTTGAGATAAATTTTTAACTTTGTGACTACATTTGATTTTAACTTAGACTTCTTATTTTTTTTTGCATGATTTCTACTTTAAAACTTAAGTGTGGTTGTGTTTTCTCTATGAATTTTGAGTAGTTTTCTTTATCTTTTTCCTTAAAATAATAAGTGATTAAGTATTGGATGGAAGTTATGTGAAGTATTAATCTTTAATATTGGAATAATTTGTGATGATTTTAAACCTTGTACTTCATTTATTTCTTGATTTGACCAATTAAGATGTTAATATTTGTTATGAGAACATGTAAGATCCATGATGGTATTGCCTCAGTCAACTAATAGTAAGAATCACATGAGATTGTAAAGATGAGAATTTAATTCATATGATTGAGTGCAAATAAATAGAAAAATAAACTTTGAAAGGTGTAGAATTAGAGAACTTTAGAGTGACAGGATAAAATCCCTAAATTGGTTTATAGGTTTAAGTTTTGATACATGATATTAGCCCCCAGGTGGAGGGAGAAGAAGAAACTCTAGAGTGAGAGCTAGTATCTTCTCTACCTAACCCGTCTTCAAGGCTATTCAAACTTTAACTTAGCTAATGTTCTTTATAACATCTCTAGTAAGGGTAAAAAATACTATTTGCTTCTATTTGGCACAACAAAATTTTAATACTTCGACAAAAGAATTCCCATACTTGTTACTTATTCATGATAAGGAAAAAGATATTTTATTTATATTGCCTTCATTTTACAAATATCTAGTTAAGTTATTTAGTTATTTACTTTACATTTAATTATCAAAAATTACAAAAAGAATCAAACTTTCATTCTTATTATAACATCTATAGTTTGAATAAGAATATTTTACAAAGTAGAATTTGTTATCTAATTTTTTTTTAATTGCATATTTATTTTTTTTTCTTGTAAATTTGATATTCAAGGCTTAATCAAAAAGTTATATATTACTTGATAAAGATATCTTTACTTATGTTGTATCTCATAATTAAATATAATAATTACATTCTTATTTGCTTCGAAGTTAAGCTTTTGCCTAGTCGTTACTTAATATCAAGCTTTTTGCACCGTTGCAAAGTAACTGTATACATCGTATTGTCATATAAAATCAGGATCAAGTTTTTGACACCTTTGCTAGGGAATCAAAAATACAAAATACTTTTTTTTAAAAGAAATTTTTAGAAAGCAAATTTCTATTTTAAGAAATTCTTATTTAAAATTTTAGACTTATTATAGGAATATTGTAGTGTTATTTCTATATAAGTTCTTATTTGTGTGATTTTATTTTATGTTGTTTTTTAATAATGTATGTGTAGTTCATGTTCTACAAGACTAGTGCCTTACGATTGTGAATTGAAAAGAACTATTAGAAAAATAAAAAAAATAAAAAATACAAAAAAGACAAAAAATTCAAGAAATGGCAAAAAAATAATCAAAATACTGAAATTAATCAAGAGTTTAGAAGTTTAAGAGATTTTGCAAACCCTACGATGGATCAAATTCATTGTAGTATACAAAAACCTACTGTAGTGGCTAATTCATTTGAACTTAAACACAATATTATCCAAATGATATCAAATAATCAGTTTGGGGGAGCACCAACTGAAGATCAAAATTTACATCTTGTCAATTTTCTAGAATTATGTGCTACATTTAAATAAGATGGTGTATCCGATGATGCTATAAGACTTGGGCTTTTTTTCCTTTCTTACTAAGGGATAAAGCTAAGATATGGTTACATTCATTAGCACCTGAATCTATCAGAACTTGAGGTGATTTAGCACATAAATTCCCTGCTAAATATTTTCCAACATAAAAATTGTAAAGTTTATAAATGATATTACATATTTTTGTCAGTTTGAAGGAGAATCTATTTATGATGCATGAGAATGATTTAAAGAACTACTAAGAAAGTGTCCACACCATACTATACCAGATTGGTTAATAATTCAAATTTTTTATAATGGATTAGCTGGATCTCTTAGATCTAATATCGATGCCATTGCTGGTGGTTCATTGATGTCAAAACTATTTCACGATGCTTATGCTTTTTTTGAAGAGATGGCTACCAATAATCTTCAATGGTCTTTTGAGAGGGTAAATCCTAAGAAAGTATCTAATATTCATGAATCTAATGCTTTTGCAATGTTAGCAAATCAAGTTGCTATAATTTTAAGGAAGTTAGACCAATTAGAAATGAATTTTTCTCAACTAATTGCAATGATTGAATAGAATTCATTAAGCTAAATGATTGATTCTCAAGAATCTATAAAAATTTGAATGAAATAAACTACAAGCAGAATAATCAATATTCAAATTATTATATCCCAGGTTGGAAGAACCATCCTAACTTTAACTAGAACAATACTTCGGGTGATAATAATTAGCAATGGGGGAACAACTAAGTAAACCCATTGGGAAACTGGAACAACAAAGGTAATATTAATTATAGACCTATTTATTCACTAGGTTTTAACATTAATCTATAATTCAAGAAGAAAATGTTGTCTATAGAAAAAGTGGTGTTACAAAAGGGAAATCAGCTACAACATCAAGGAGTTATAATTAGAAATATTGAGAATTAATTTGGAAAAACAGAAAATTCATTAAGTAATAGATCCTAAAGAACACTTTCTAGTAATGCAGAAGTAAATCCAAAAGACCAGAGAAAAGTGAGTAAAATCCATTCAACTTAGAAGCAGAAGAGAGTTGGAAGGTAGAGTTCAAAAAGAGATTTAAGTAGAGAGATAAGAAATTGAAGAGCCAGAAGATTACTCTCCGAAAGGTTTATAGAGACCTATTTCTCCACTTAAAATTAACTTGGAAAAACCACCACATCCATTTCCTCAAAAACTTCATCAATAAAAGTTGGATAAACAATTTTCAAAATTTATGGAAATCTTTAAGGAGCTTACAATTAATATTCTATTTGCTAAAGTCTAAGAACAAATGCCAGGCAATGTGATGCTTATGAAAGATAATCTTAAAAAGAAAAGGAAGTTTGAAGATAACGAGACTGTTGCACTTAGGGAGGACTGCAATGCTATAATTTAGAAAAAAACTTATTAAAAAGCTTAAAGATCCTGGTAGCTTCACAATTCCATGTGCAATAGGAGGCAAATTTTATGGAAAAGCTTTATGGAACTTAGGTGCAAGCATTAACCTTATACAATTGTCAATATTTAAAAGATTAGGATTATGTGAAATATCCCCTACTACTGTAACTTTGCAGTTAATAGATCATTCAATAACATATCCAAGGGAGTTATAGAAGATGTTTAAGTGAAGGTGGATCAATTTATCTTTCCTATTGATTTCATTGTGTTAGATATGGAGGAAGATAAGGAGATAAGTATCATTTGGAGGAGACTTTTGTAGCTACAGAAAGAGCAATGATAGATGTGCAAAATGGAGAATTAACTATGTGTGTCAATGATCACACAACTACGTTTAATATTTCCAAATTAATGCAGTATCCTACAAAAGGTAAAGATGATGATGTTACATAATGGATGTTATAAGATATCTGAGTGAATGCCATTTCAAAACAGCTTATAAAGAGAAATCTAAAATGAAACTATTAGAACATGAGAAATAAGAGGAATTAGATCAATTTGAAGATTATTATAAAGAAGATTCAAATTATGTTCAAGAAAGTTTTGTAGTTTTGGACAAGACAGAAAAAAATAAATATTTTTGTCCATCGATTGAAAAACCTCCTGAACTTGAGTTAAAGTTACTTCCTGAACATTTAAAATATGACTTTTTAGGTGATTCCTCAACATTACCAGTTATAATTTTCTCAAAATTAACTACTGAAGAAGAAGTGAGTTTAATGAAAATTTTAAAGAATTGTAAGAAAGCCTTTGGATGGAAAATTGCTGATATTAAAGGAATCAGTCCTTCAATTTGTATGCATAGAATTCATATGGAAGAGAACTGCATATCCGTGGGTTAATCTCAAAGGAGATTAAATCCTATTGTGAATGAAGTTGTTAAGAAAGAAATTTTAAAGTGGTTATATGCTGAAATTATCTACTCTATTTCAGATAGTGCATGAGTTAGTCCAATTCACTGCTTTCCTAAGAAAAAAGGCACGACTGTGACTATGAATGAACATAATGAGTTAATACTAAAAGCTTTTGATCTATTAAAATAACAATTTGTCATTGCACCAATTATTGTTTCACCAAATTGGGAAAAACCTTTTGAATCAATGTGTGATGCAAGTGATTATGCTATTGGAGTTATTTTTGGACAAAAGCAAGATAAAATTTTCAAAGTAATTTACTGTGCTGGTAGAGCTCTTAATGATGCTCAAATCAATTATAACACAATTGAGAAAGAGTTTTTAGCAATAGTATATGCTTTTGATAAATTTAGATCAAACTTAATTAGAACCAAATGTGTTGTGCATATTGATCATTCTGCTATTAAATATTTAATGAAAAAGAAGCATGCAAAACCAAGACTGATATAATGGATTCTTCTTTTTCAAGAATTTGACTTTGAGATAGTAGATAGTGAGGGAGCTGAGAATCAAATTGCTGACCATCTATCTAGGCGTGAATTCTAAAATCACTCTATTTTGAAAAAGAAATTAATGAATATTTTCCAGATGAATAATTGTTCAGTATTAATGAGTGGTGTGTTCCATAGTGTGTTGACATTATGAACTTTATTGTTAGTGGTACTATACCCTATGGACTGACATACGAACAGGGGAGAAAATTTTTATCTGAAGTTAAGAATTATTTTTGGGATAATCCATTTTTATATAAACAAAGAAATGGTCTGATTATTTAAAGATGTGAGTTTCTATAAGAAATTTATGAAATTATCCAAAAATGTCATAATTCTGATTTTGGGGGACATTTTGGTGTTGATAAAATAACTTAAAAAATTTTAGAATTTGAATTTTGTTGGCCTACAATCTTTAGAGATGTTAATGATTATATCAAAAGTTGTGATTGATGTCAAAGAGTGGGCAATATTTCAAAGGCCTCAATTATGTGTTGGAAGTTGAGATATTTGATATTTGGGGATTAGATTTCATGAGACCATTTATACCATCTTTCAGTATATCTATATATATATATATATATA
>JXCR01147091.1:119690-156684 GCA_002079205.1 Phalaenopsis hybrid cultivar
ATATATATATATATATATATATATATATATATATATATATATATATATATATATATATATATATTATTAGCAACTGACTATGTATACAAATGGATAGAAGCTATTGCTTTACCATGTTGTGATGCTCAAATTGTTGCCATGTTCTTAAGAAAGAACATATTTTATAGATATGGGATGCCTGGGGTGATCATAACTGATGGGAAAAGTCATTTTAAGAATGCAACAATGGAGAAATTATTAAAGAAATATCATATCAACCATCGAATTCCTACTGCTCATCATCCTCAGGTAAGTGGTTTGACTGAATTATCTAATTGTGAAATTAAAAGAATATTTGAAAAATATGCGAATAAAAAAAATGGATTGGTCAGTCAAACTTGATTATGCTTTGTGGGCTTATAGGACTACATATATAACTCCTATAAGAATGTCCCCATACAGGCTAATATTTGGGAAAGCTTGTCATTTACCAGTTGAACTTGAGCATAAAACATATTGGGCTATTGAGAAATTCAATTATAATTTAAAGGATGCTGTTAAGAAAAGTTTATTGCAATTAAATGAGCTTGAAGAGATAAGGAATAAATCTTATGAGAGTCCTAAGATTTATAAAGAAAAGATAAAGATGTGGCATGATCGGGGGATTCTTACTAAAAATATTAGGTCAAGGAAACAAGTTTTGCTATATAATGTAAGATTAAAACTATATCTAGGCATACTTAAGTCCATGTGGATGGACCCATTTGTTGTGATAAAAGTTTATCCCTATGGAGCTGTAAATATTAAGGATCCTAAAACGGAGAAAATATTTAAAGTAAATGGTCACAGGCTGAAACCCTACTTTTTAGAGGATCAAATTAAATTAAATGATCTTATGTTGTTGGGTCAACCATAATAAGTACTGGTTACATCGGGTTGACGACGTTAAACCAAGCGCTGTGGGAGGAAACCCCTACTTATCTGTGTGTTTTTTTGAATGTTATGTTGTTGTGTTTTAATTTAGAAAATTATGGTAGTATTTTGAATATATAATTATTCAGTAATGATTCTAAGACTTTAATAGAAGACTTAGACATGTTTGAATGAGTATTTGAACGTTAAGCTGGCATGTGCTAAATTAAGCACCAACGCTTAAGTGCCAACATTCGGTGCATAAGCGTGGTAGTTTACTAAACATGCCAAATTACGTTTCTAGAAAATTTAAATGTGGTTTAGTCAATTTTAATGTGGGTTAGTGATTTGAGAACGTGTATAATAGTTTTAGGCTTAGTCTAAATCCTAAAAATAGAAGGGAATGAAGAGAATTATCACCCCACATCAATTTTAACCCTAAAATCTAAGTAAAAAGTGAGAGATCTTGAAAAAAATGTCATCTTAGTCAAAGTGCGCAAGAGTTATACAATAGTTTCCTAGCTGTTAGCATAGAAGGAATAGAGGAGAAAATCAAAAATTTGAGGCTGACATGGATTCAAATGAAGCGAAAGTGATGGAAGTCAACACACATTTGGATCATATTGGATGACAACTTAAGTAATAATTTAGCCATACAAGTTTAATTGAAGAAGCGGAGAAGGCTATGTATTTAAAAAACAAATGGATTGAAGAAGACTCAACCAGTGTTCTTCACCACCATCCGTTCTATTAAAATTATATTCCCAATGCTCAAGGAGAAACTATTGAAAGACCAGGATTTGTTCCACTGGAAGGAGAGTAAAATTAAGTTCTTAGTTTAGTGTTTGTTTGTGTAAGGTGTTGTGATGTTAGTGCTAAGTTTGTTTTATGTGTTTTTAATGCTAAGTTTGTTTAGTGTTTGCGCTTACAAATTATCTCATCCAAAACTTTTAGATTGAGAAATTATGTATCTAAAATGTTTGTATTTGTTTATTAATTAATATAAGTTTTTGTTTGCGTGTAAAATTTGGTGTTATTTTGTGTTAAATCGAATTAGTAATACTGGTGAATTTTGAGAAAGAGGAATGTTGAAGGGGAAGAAATTAGTTATTGAAGATTTATTAAACCATTTAGGGGTGGTTGACTTAGGCTAGATGTGCATTTCATTTAAAATAAAAAATATCAAAATTTGTGCACTAGCACACCCCATGCTTAAGCACTGGACAACCCAAGAGGTAGGTGCCTAAATACTGAACCAATTGCGCTTAAGCACCATTTCACGTAAACTGATTCGCGAACGGTGAAAGGTGAAAAATAAACCCAAAAATCCCAATTTTTGCCCCCAACTTCATCTTCTTCCTCTGGTTTTCACAATTTTGACAGTTAGAGCTTCCTCTAAAATTGTAATTTCTTGGTGGATTCAAGCTAAATTTGTTATATTTAATCTTCTTAAGGTAAGAGCTTCACTTATATGTAAAAATTTTTTATTCTCACCATGTATTTTAAGCACATTATGAACTTGACCGAAAATCACTATTCATGTTGAAAATTTCGTAAAAATCTATGGAAAAAACATAAAAATGATAGTTTAAGCTTTTAGAAGTTGAGTTTAGTGATTTAGAGTTGAATTTAGGAGTTATTGTGAAATTTATGTGATTTTTAGAAATGTTCCCAAAAATGAAGAGGAGTAAAGGGAAGTCCTATTTCGATTCAAGCAAGTTTGTCAGCTCGAGAGCTTAGGACAGGTATAGAGATGCACTGTAGTCAAGAAAATTGATTCCTGAGAGATGCTTTAAAAGTCTGAGTGTAGCAGTGAAAGATTTGATTTTTTGATGAGAGTGACAACAATTTTGCTAGTTTTCTGCTTTGGTTATGATTTCTGTTGTTCAGGGAATTGGGTCATGGTTCGTGGTTCGAGGAAAATTAGTGCCTTTATCCCATGAGGTAACAAATATGTTTTACCAGTTGTCCTCTAGTATGTTGTGTTTTCATTTGAATTATAGCTGACTGAGGAGGAGTTGGACGAGATTATATCATCATTGACTGGTGGAAGAGGATTGTAATAGATCACAAATGAAAGAAGAGTCAAGTTCCCTGCATCAAAGTTAGATGCCACATTGAAGGAGTGACACTGCTTTATTTCTGCTTGTCTACTACCAACCAACCACCTCAGTGAAGTTACAGGAGATAGAGCTACCTTGAACTATTGCATTCAACAGTTCAATCCAATTGACATGGGATCTCTGATTTATGAGACTATCACTAGTTCTATTGTTGTTACTATTACTGTAGGTTTGGGATTTACATCCTTAATTTTTTTTCTTATATAAGTAGGCAGGTGTTAGATTCAGTAGTTGGGAAGAGATAGTGTGCAGCTTCTGAAGCCCATTACAAGTGTTAATGTGAAGTTTTATTCACAACACTCGATCTTTGGCTGGAGAGGAGGATTTTCTAGAAGTTCAGGTGCCTCTACTTCTCATGCTTCTACCTCACGTGCATCCGATCACAAAGCCAGACTTCTAGTTCTGATTCACACTCACATTTATTGCAAAGGATGTTAGATAACATCAATTATACTGTGGGCAAAGTATTAAATTTTGAGAATTTTATAAATCACATGAATGATTATATGAGAAGACATAGAGATTATAAGGAGAAATTCCACTCATCCTTGGATAACCTTATGAGAGGTGACCAATGTGTAGTGTTCCCTTCATATCCATGATATCCATCATATGAGCCTACTGCCTTTTGGGATAACAATGATAGTGATGATGATGATGAGGAGGAGGAAGATTAAATTGAGTAGTTTAATTTTTTATTGATGTGAACTTTACGTGGTACTGTTATGTTGTACTGAGTAGTTATATTTTTTTGTGGTAGTAATTGTGATAACTGTGTTGTCTAGTATATTTAGTTAGTCTGTGATGAACTTAATCCTGAATTTTAAGAATGTTTAGAATATTACCAAATTTCACTTAAGAACTTCATGTTTAAAATTTTCAATTTACTACCAGGTATTTTTTTTATGTTACAGTTGTGAATTTCTGTTAGTGTGTTTGTTTGCTTTTATGTTATCCTTCACTGCTTAAAATTCTAATGAATCTCTATATGTTACAATTAAATTAAAATTTGAGCAATTAATTTTTACTCCTATTTTTAATTTTTGCACTTGTATATTTAGGATATAAAAATTTCTGTAAGCATGTTATTTTTAGTTTTCATTTCTACCTATATAAATATGATGATAAAATGTTTTATCTTATTAAAAAAATAAGTTTAGGGGGGGGGGGATTAAAAAATTTTCTAAAACATGAAATTTATTTATTCTCAAATGTGCTACAAATAAATTTAATTTTGATTTAAAAAAAATGATTATGTATATGAAGTTTTATTAGGGTAGTAAAATATTGAATATAAAAATGAGTAAGAGAATTTAGTTGAAACTTATAGTAATGAAGAAAAACTTAAAGTTAAAAATTTTTAGTTTAGAAGTGCTGAATATTGTGTCACTATCTTTAGTAGAAGAAGTTGTATTTTTTAAAAATATAGAAGGGTTAGAATTTTACTTTCAATGCTTAAATTTCTTTTATTAAAGATAAATTTCAGAACTACTATTATATTTTATGTAAAAGATATATATATGAACTTTGCTTTAGGAAAGGAAGAGTGAAATTCAAAATCATTAAAGACTTATGTAGATATAATAATCCTCACCTGAAAAAAATAAAAAAAAAAGAAAATAAAAAGAAAAAGAAAAAGAAAAAGAAAAAGAAAATAATGTTGAAATAGGGAAGAGAAGCTTGAGGATTAATGTCTAATCAAAAACTGGTTCCACATCAGATCTTTTTAAAGTATAAGACTTGGAAACTCTTAAGCTTAGGGATATAATATAGTGAGTATAATTATTCTTAATAATTTTTTTAATGAAGAAGATAGAATACCTAAACTCTATATTTAGAGAATTTACAAATATTTCTGAAATAGATAGGAATTCATATTTTCAGACTTCTTTACATTAAAAACTCCTAAACTAAAAGTTAGTCTCATATACTAATGTTTTTTTTCTAAATTGGACAACTATATTTCTAGATCAAAATTTTTGAATATTCTAAAGAAACTCATTTACATAATCTACTTATTTTGGGCTTAGAAGATTGGAGTGTCACTTAAGGACAAGTAACATTTTAAGTTTGGGGGATTTTGATACACTTAAAATATATAGTCCTTATGTACACATTTTTATACTTATTTTTGAGATATTGGACTTTAATGGAAGGTATTTGAGTGTTTTTATTTTAGTTACAATAAAATGGAAGAAAAATGGTGAAAGGAGTGAAAAGGGATCAAATTTGAAGCAAAAATGAAGAATGTGTGCAAAAGAACTTTGGCACCTAAGCGCCCAAAGATGGCGCTTACACACCAATAATACTGTGAAGGCTACGCCTAAGTGCCAAGTACCTTGCGCTTAAGTGCCAAAAGTAGTTACTTTATGATTCAATGAAATTGGACAAATTTTGAAGAGGTTTTTTGAGCAACCCTTGGCAAAAACGTTGGAAATTGTTTATGGAAACGAAAATACATTCAACTGGCTTTTGAAAGGAGGCAATGATACGCCTAAAATATATAGTATTTATGTACACATTTTTATACCTATTTTTGAGATATTATGCTTTAATGGATGGTATTTGTGTGTTTTTCTTTCAGGTATAATCAAATTGATGAAAAATGGCTAAAGGACTGAAAAAGGATAAACTTTGGAGAAAAAATGAAGAAGGTGTGCAAAAGAACTGTGGCGCCTAAGTGCCTAGAACTGGCGCTTACGCACCCGTAAAATAGAGAAGGTCGATCCTAAGCACCCAATACCTCAAGCATAAGCACCAAAAGTAGTTACTTGGTGATTCAATGAATTTGGAAGAATTTTCAAAGAGGTGTTTGAAGCAACCATTGGTGAAAAAGTGGAAATTAGTTGATGGACATGAAAATACATTCAATCATCTTACAACTATCTAGTTAAATTTAGTTAGTTGTTTACTTTGCTTTCAATTATAAAAAATTTCCAAAAAGAATCATTCTTTTAATCCTATTATTTCATCTAAAGTTTGAGTAAGAATATTTTGTTAAGTAGAATTTAATAGCTAATTTCTTTTAATTTTAGTTGCATATTGAGACTTGTCCCCATGGGTTCAATATTCAGAGCTTAGTAAAAATGTCTTATATTACTTGATAAATATACATATACTTGTGTAATATCCCATATTTAAATATAATTGTAATCTTATTTGCTTCAAAGTCAAGCTTTTTTCCTAGCTGTTGCTAGTGATTAAGTTCTTGACATCATTGTAAAGTAAGAAATATAAGTAAGGAATAAATTAAGAATATAACCACATACATCGTATTGACATATAAAATTAGGATCAAGTTTTTGGCGCTGTTGTTGGAGACAAAATACAAAATTTTTGAAAATTTTTCAGAAAGCAAATTTCTATTTTTAGAAAGTCTTATTTAACCTTTTAGAATTATTATAGGAGTATTGTAATGTTGTTTTTCTATAAAGTTATTTTTTGTGTGTTTTTTTATGATTTTATGTGTTTCGTAGTAATGTATGCGTAGTTCAGGTTCAGCAGAACTAGAGCCCTACAATTTTGAATTATAAAGAGTTATTAGAAAAATTTAAAAACTCAAAATTACTAAAAAAAATAAAAAACCTCAAGAAATGGCAAATCAAAATAATTAAAATGCTGAAATTGATCAAGTGTTTAGACTTTTAAGAGATTATGCATGGTAAATGAACTTCATTGTAGTTTTTAAAGACCTGTTATCGTGCCTAATTCATTTGAACTTAAACATGTTATTATCCAAATGGTATCAGATAATCAGTTTGGGGGTGTTGACTTCACTTTTGGTTAAGGTTTAGTTTTTCCTCTTTAGTAGCATAGGGTCTAGCCATAGGACTTTCCTGTTGACTATTCCTAGAAAATTAGAGAAGGAACCCTCACCATTAGAAATTCTACCCTCTTCTTTACTGAAATTGAAGCTATATATATTGATCCTAAACTCTAGCACTTAGTAGGTGGGGTCATTATGGGGGAGCTCAAGGAGAGTTCCCATAGGACTATTTGACCTTAGGGTTAACCCTGGGTGCTGGTTTGGGGCTAAGACACTCAATTTCACTCACTACACTCACTCTCACTCACAATCCCTCACAACCCTAAACCCAGTGTTTGTCGACTTTGATCTCTTGATTTTTTGAGAGACTCATGTAGATGGTCCCCTAAACCCACTAGCCCTAGGCTAGGGTTTAGCTATGACCAGTACATAGAGGACCCAAATAGGGACTCCATTGTTCTATGGCTCATATAGGGTGGTTGGCACCCCAATTGTACCAAAAATATCCAACTTGGCCTTTTGCCCCAAAATCCCCCAAATTACCTAGATACCCTTGGAGCCCTAAATTTGGCCAAAATTTCCAAAATTTCCAAATCCACCCAAAATACCTAAATTTGTCCAAAAATCATTTCAAACCCTTTAAAAATACCCAAGTTGTCCAAAACTACCCAAAAAAATCCAAATTTACAAAAATATCCCCAAAATGACCAAAATTACCAAAATACAACCAAACTTTTCCAAAACCTCCAAAATCACTCCAAATGTCTTCAAAACAAATTTGGACCCTTCAATTGAACCCAATTTGCCCAATTTCACCATTTTGACCAAAACCCCCAAATTACCTTTAAAGGCCTAATTTCTCCAAATTTGCCTTAAATGTCCATCAATTTGGCCCAAATTTCCCCTAATTCGAATCCTAAACTTATCATAACAATCCTATACACCAAATTTGACCTTAAATTGGCCTTGTTGAAGCCTTAATTGCATTCAATTTTAACCTAAGTCCAAAAATTCCCAAATTCGCCCCAAATTGGCCATACATCCAAATTCTACCAAATTGATTGTCCTAACCCCAAATTTGACACCCAATTTATGTTAAAAACTCTTCATGATGTTCTTATAGATCATTCTCAATACTCAATTTGGACTTAGCTCAATCTAGACCCAAGTTTAGCCCAACATGTCCAAATTGACCAAAATTCCAAAATCCTTCAAATTGAACCCCTAATTGAACTCAAAATCATTTCAATCCTTCACCAAAAATCTTCATTACAATCATGTACACAATATTGATCAATTAATTGGGCTCAAAGTCATGGCTAGCCTAACCCAAATCCAACTTTTTCCCATTTAGACCCACATTGAACCATGCACCAAAATTGATCTAGCCATGTCAAATTGACCAAGGCAAGACTCCTATAGCCAATTTTTGGACCCTGGTGACCAAGCTAAACTCACTTAACCCACCCTAGATGAGCCATGGATCAAAGGTCCCCTAAATTAAGGGATTTGTTTCCTAAATTTCTTAAGCCAAAGAGATCTTTGCCAAAATCCATCACCAGCCCAAATTAATGGTTATGACAGATTCCTCTGGCTCACCTGACCTCTTAGCCTCCTCCCTTGGCCCTGCCAGCCAACCTAGTTACCAAAGAACCTCAAAACCAAGGGCTACCATCCATAAATCAAACCCAATCTCAACCCTGGGGGCTAGCTCACGTTGATTAAGCTTTAGAGCTTCTTAACCCACCATCTCAGCAGAATTTTGCACCCAAGGCCAAGCCCTTAGATCCACTCTTCGATCATGGCTATAAAATGGCCTCTTCACTGCCAAATGAAGGGTGCTAAAATTTTCTCTAGGAGACCCTTCCAAATTGCTCCCATAGCCTCTTTAAGACCTCCTCAGTGCAACCTAACCACCTCCCTGCCCTCATTTCCCTCGCCGGAACTCAATTTTTTAGCTCAAATCCTTGCCAGAGACAGGAAATTCTCCAACATGCTTCCACAATGCACTAAATCTCAATTAAAATCACCCACACCTTCACCACAGTGAAAGGAGAAGAATCCCCATCAAAGCCCCCTCATAGAGAGCCTCCATGCTAGACTTTGATGAACACCCAAATTCGGCCTTGATCGAATTTGGGTCTAGGCCTTTCACCATGACCAGAGGCCCAATCACTAGCCTCCATAGATGTCCAGAAATGTGCCAAGCACCTTTGATTGAAGCTTCCCTTCTCAGAGCAAAGGTATTGAACTTCCCTTCTTCCCGAGCCTATTTTGATTCTCCATGTGATTAGGGTTAGTTTAATGACATGTTTACCGTATGAATATGTTTGTCTCACTTAGACGAGTCTATAGGATCAATCTCAAGATCTTTTGATTGAGAAATGAGGTAGATCTTAAGGTTTTAGGGTTGACAGATGATCCCGATATTCTTTTTTATATGTAGAATTTAAGAAGTTAACACCACTACTTGAAGATTTTAATCCTCGGTAATGACACATAAAACTTGATCCCAAGCAAAGTAAGATTTCAATTATATTTCTAGGGATTCTACACAAGTATACGTATTGTTATCAAGCAATATAGGACTTTCTGATTAAGCCCCAAATATCGATCCCACGGAGATCGAGGTTAATCATGTGGCTTTCAAGAGAAATCCTAGTTTAGAATAACATGCCCTAGCTTGGAAGGTCGATAAAAGTTTTGTTTTGATTTTATCCTAAAGTTATCACTACAATACTACTTCAACTTCTAAATTAAAATACTTAGTGACAATCAAAGAGTGGAGTTTTTAATATATGAAAGGTACTCTTCCTCATGTAATGAAAGTAGTGACATGTGTAAAAGTAAAACAAGTAGTGGGAGAGATTGTGACAAAAAGGAGCAATTATATTCCTTACCCTTACTAGAGATGTTATAAAGAACATTGATTAATTTAAAATTTGAATAATTTTGAAGATGGGCTAGGCAGGAAAGATACTAGCTCTCACTCTAGAGTTCCCTCTTATCCCTCCACCTGGAGGCTAACATCTCACATCAAAACCTAAAACAATAGACCAAATTAAGAGCTTTAGCCTATCACTCTAAAGTCATCTAATTCTACACCTTTTAAAGATTATTTCCCTATTTATTTGCACTTAACTATATGGACTACATTCTCATCCATATAATCTCATGTGATTCTACCACAGTTGATTGAGAAAATACCATTCCAGATCTTACATGTTCTGACAACATATTTTAAAATGAAAGTTGATAAAGTTTACATGTAAATGAAGAAAAAAGTAAAATCATCATAATATATTCTCACTCTACTCGATTC
Organism: Phalaenopsis hybrid cultivar; assembly: GCA_002079205.1. Lineage (NCBI taxonomy): Eukaryota > Viridiplantae > Streptophyta > Magnoliopsida > Asparagales > Orchidaceae > Phalaenopsis > Phalaenopsis hybrid cultivar. Next base: position 129,793 of record JXCR01147091.1, read on the forward strand.
TATATCCTACACATGCATACTAATTCATTACAAGAAGGAAGAGTATAGAAAACCACTCACTACACATGGAGAAATAATAAGAACTTTTCATTGAACAACACTTTGAAACCATATAAAAAAAGTAGTAAATTAAAATCAAAATACAATGAAAATACTTATCTCTGATAGAAATCAAACTCTCCATGTATAACAAAAGTAATCTCCTGACAATCCTCTCCAAGAACAAAGTGAAAAGAAAAGAAGAAATCTCTCACTCTCTCTCTTTCTTCCTCACCTTGCCACCCCACTTGGGGCTCACGCCCAAGCCTTCTTCTTCTTCTCCAAGCCTTCTTCTCTTCTTCTAATTAATTCAAAAGTATAAGAGATATTTTAAGAACATTTCTAAGTTTTTTTTATAATTTCCCAAGAGATGCTAAAGTGTCTCTTCAAAACTGTTCATATTCATTGATCCTTCTAAATGGTGCCTTAAGTGCCTCTTCAAAACTCCATATAATCACCCAAAGTACTTCTAGAAAGTTAATTTTATGAATTCCAATGAATTCCTTAAGAGATGCATGAATCACCGCTTCAAACATTGTCCAAATCTGACGTATATTCTAGAAGTTATGTTGAAAACCGTCACCGGCGCCTATGCTCAAATTCTAGGGCACTTAAGCGCCCCCTCTCTGTACGGTGGCACCTAAGCGCCATTTTGGGCACTTACGTGCAGGGCACAAACACTTTAGTGTCGAGTTTAGGTCCTCATGGCTCCAGTGTGCCCCGATTTGACCCGATTTGCTCCGGTTTGCTCCGTTTTGGTCCATTTTGTTCCTTTTGCTCCAATCACTCCAAATTCTTCAATTTGATGTACCTACAAACAAAAATACAAGAAAACATACCTTTAAAGTGAAATATAATTATAAAATAAAGAATAAAAAATAGTACATTTTTTGGGTGTATCAACGGTCACGAGTTTTGGTTATTGGGGACGATGATAGGGAGTCGTTGGATGATGCGTGTATCAAACAAACGGGAAAGATGAGGCCGGACAACGCTTTGATACATAAAGCGTGGGCCAAGTCAGTGGCTACGTGTATGACGATGTCCAACCAGAGCATGCCACACAGATATTCGAAGACGTCGTATGTTGGTGAGGCGCCGCGTGTTTGAATAGAAAAATAGGGATTTTTCTATTTATTTAAAGGCCCATAACTTTGAAAAATCATATCTTTGCACAGAAAAATCACAAAAATAAAAAAAAAATACTCTAGTGCTCAATGAAAAGAGGAGCACAATGTGAAAATGGTGTGAATTTTATTTGATGCACATTTTGTTTTTAATTAATTAAATATTGATCTAAGTATTTTGATTCTCCATGCATTCAAGTATTTTACCATGGCTTGATATTTTGGCATGTTGTCGCCTCTTTCATGAGGGATATTCCCTAATTTTTTCAAAGTCCCCCCTAGACAGAGATCCATATTTTTCAAGTTTATGTCTCTCATTTGTATAAATTAATCATGGTAATTAGCATGTTGCTTAGAAAAATACAAGAAAATTTTGGTAGGTTCACTCTGACTAGAGAACCCTAAAAATTTTTTTTCATGAGCCAAGTCATTAAGAACACACTAATTTTTCATAAAATCTTAAGATATAAAGAAAATTAATTTGGGAAAAATAAACATCTAAATGACTTGTTTTTTATTATCTAGTGTAATTTAAAGTTCAGAGGACTCCCCATTAAAATTTCAGAACATTTGGAGTTTATTTGGCAACCTAATTTGATTTTTTAAGTTAAATAACATTTTTGACACTAAAATGATTTCTAACAATCAAAATATAACTTAAAAAATTATAAAATTTGTTTTGGGAGTTCTTTGTGATTAGAAGGATTTTCTAAAAATAAAATTGTAATTAAAATAAAAATTTCATGTTTATAGCATAGTTTGAATATTTAAATAATAATAAAGTAATAAAAATCATAAAATTAATAAAATTAATGGAAATGTTTTAAATTATTTCCTAAGTACTTAGGAGCAATTGGAACATTTTTTCCTAATTTTTTAAGTGAAGACATTGAATTTTAAAACCTTAAAAAATAATTTTTGAAGGCTAAAAAAGGATTTTTATTTTATTTTTTATCTAAATAATTCTAATAATTCAAAAAAAAATCATAAAAAAGTGAAATTTGTTCTTCTGGGTTCTTTGACCTTAGAGAGATTTAATAAAAATGAAAAAGCTTAATTTTCCATATTTAAAATATTTTATAATTAATTAATACTTTAGAACTTAAAATAATTCTAATAATTCAAATAAAACTAAAAAATTCATGAAATTTAGTCAAAGTGATTCTCTAGGCTAGGTCTACCTCCAGTAAAAAATTCAAGTGATTATGCTTTGCCTTGAACAAGTTATTGAATTTTCTTTAAAAAATTCTATTTTTGAATGTAAATAATCATGTAAATTAAATTAAATTTTGAAAAATCACATTTTCACCTCTGATGTCTTAATTGACTCATGAGTGAGATAGGATAAAAATCCCAAAGTCATTTGAATTAAATTTGATGAATTATGAAGTGATAAATCCTTAGGGGTAAAAGTGCAATTTTGAAAATGTAATCCTAATTAACATTTAGGCTTATCTCAAGAGGGTAAGATGGGAAAATTTTGATCTCAATTAACATGTTCAGATGATTGAAACAAAAGGGATTAATTGATAGAAACCAATTTCATTTTTCTTAATCAAAGGATAAATTTACAATTTCTTAAAATCATTAAAATTTGGAGATCTATTAAATTAAATGATCCTAGACTTCAGGGTATGATTTTGGATGTTAATAACTCACTAAGTTAAAATTTCTATCTGGTGTTCAAACGACATCCAAACCTTTTGATGATGAATCACTATCACTTAAAATTCAATTTCGTTCAAAAATTACTAATATGGCCACCAAGGTGATAATGGCTTAGTAGTGACCTAGGCTAAATCAAATTTGGTTAATTGAGGATTAGAAAAGTGAATGTAAATAGAAACTGAACACCTTTAAAACACTATAAGCCCAAGTTAAAGCTAAAATTTCTTAAGTGTCTTAATAGCATTAACTTGCCCCTTTTAAAGATCCATTCTCAAATTAAATGATAAATGATAATTACCCTACTCTTAGAGATAATTGAAACATCGATATTCACTGAACACTAGAGTTATTTACAGGATGAATTATTAAGTAACATAATAAGTTTAAATGAGCTTGAGATTTTTCATCAGGTGGTGAGAGGGAAGCATGGATATGCTTCTTTCTCCCAACCTTTTAGATACCTCAGAGGTCTACTAAACTTAGTGTGTTTTGCTTAATGAAATCATCCTCACATGAATTAATAGGAGTTCACCAAGATATGATTTAGGATTTGGTAGATCACCAAAACCTTATTTCCCCATTTTACATAAAATGCTTTTAACATACAAATGCTCTCATATGCATTTTGAGTTTCAGTTGAAGATGACGGGAAGACCATCCTAATACGCTTTTATTTTACTTGCATTTCTAATTTTTCGTACTTTACTTTTCAGTACGTTACTATAGTCACTCACCTGCATGTATGAATAAAAGCACAAACCTGCATGTTAAACAACGATGTCACCCTGCATGAAAGCTAAAACTACTAGGACAGTCGCAAAACTAAAACCAAAACTAAAATTAACCAAGATAAAATCAACCGCCACAATATTCAAAATATAAAACAACTCAAAATTTAATCACAAACATCATAAAACAACAATTGCAACTAAATTAAGATGTCTTTATCAGATGATCGGGAATCTCTCGGAGAAGGTAACCTACCGTTGCTAACGAGGCTTCCCACGGTCTAAATGAAAGTATGGAACTCATTAAGTTGAGTTTAGTAAGTTCATTTGGACTAAGGATCGATAGAAAATGGTGTCGGAACGAGGGTTTAGTAAGTTCATTTGGACTAAGTGAATCCAATAGAAAATAGTGATACCGGAACGAGGGAGCCGTAGGATCCTAACTGGTGTCGCTCTAATCAACTTTAATATGACCTCATAAAATTTAAAGATGCGTTTGATAAGTTCATTTGGACTAAGTGAATCCAATAGAAAATAGTGATGCCGGAACGAGGGATGTAGGATCCTAATCGGTGTTGCTCTAATCAACTTTAATATGCCCCATAACATTTAAAGAACAACAACCATAGAGACATTTGATTTGACATCATAACTTGACACACTAGAAAACTTAAACTCATCACGATAAGGAGCTTGGAGCTAGCAAGGTGAGCAGCACGAACATCTTTAATATCAAAACACATCTACATCAGCTAAACCAATTTCCTTCCTTAAAATTAAACAACCAAGCCATAGGACTTCGGAGTAGTTTGCTTATGCAACTTAAACCCTCACCTTATCTTTAGGCCTTTGTATAGTTCTACTGCACAATATAAGCCATAACTCATCTTAAGATTTTGAGGTTTTCATTTGTTATGACCTAAATTCTCACATCTTCCAGGATATTTGTGTGATCGTTTCACACAAATGTAAGCCCTAACAAATAAAATTGACAGGATGAAACACTTAAATAATTTCACCTAAAAACTGAAGCCAAATAATCAGATAGATTGAGAAGTCACCAAGGTTCTCCTTCGGATTCTACAATAAAATATTCCAGTCAACAAATGGTAAGAATCACATTGTATGGATGAGAATGTAATTCATATGATTGAGTGCAAATAAAAAAATAAATAAACTTAAAAGGGTGTAGAATTAGAGGACTTTAGAGTGATAGGCTAAAGCTCCCAATATGGTATATAGTTTTAGGTATTGATATGAGATGTTAGCCCTCAGGTGGAGGGAGGTAAGGGAGCTCTAGAGTGAGAGCTAGTATCTTCCCTACCTAACCCGTCTTTAAGAACATTTAAACTTTAAATTAGCCAATGCTCATTATTGCATCTCTCGTAAGGGTAAAGAATATTATTGCTCCGATTTAGCATAGCATAATTTGAATGCTTCAACAATAGAATTCTTATACTTGTTACTGATTCATGACAAAGAAAAAGTTATTTTATTTATATGGCCTTCATCTTACAAATATCTAGTTAAATTTAGTTAGTTATTTACTTTGCTTTCAATTATAAAAAAAATTACAAAAAGAATCAAACTTTCATTCCTATTATTACATCTAAAGTTTGAGTAAGAATACTTTGCTTAGTAGAATTTTTTATCTAATATCTTCTAATTTTAGGTGCATATTATGTCTTGTCCCTATGAGTTTGATGTTTGGGGCTTAATCAAAAGTTCTATATTACTTGATAATGATACATATACTTGCATAGTTTTCCATATTTAAATAAAATAATTGTAATCTTATTTGCTTTAAAGTCAAGCTTTTTACCTAGCTGTTGACGGTGATCAAGTTTTTGGTGTCCTTGTAAAAAAAGAAATGTAGGTAAGGAATACATTAATAATATAACCACATACATTGTATTGACATATAAAATATGGATCAGGCAACTCTTGAAAGATTCATTGAACGTGGACACATTTTGAAGATACACCAAGTCACCTTTTGGAAAATAATAAAAGAAAGACTTGGATTAGATTGAAGAGACTTCTTCCAACCTTCCTCCCAATGCACGAGAGAGACTCCTACATGCCCCCATAGCCGCACCATCGACACCTCTCTCCTAGATTAAATATGATATTTTATTGGAGAGAAGAGAGGAGTTGTAGTGTGTGAATAGAGAGTATTGCAAGAGGAAGAGAATGGATTTAAAGGAACTCAAAGAGTTGGTGGAGAGGATTTGAGATAAGTTTTTAACTTTGTGACTAAATTTGATTTTAATTTAGAATTCTTGTTTGTTTGCATGATGTCTACTTTCAAACTTAAGTGTGGTTGTGTTTTCTCCATGAAGTCTGAGTAGTTTTCTTTATATTTTTTCCTTAAAATGATAAGTGATTAAGTATTAGACAGAAGTTGTATGAAGTATTAATCTTTAATGTTGGAATAAGTTGTGATGATTTTAAACCTTGTACTTCTCTTACTTCTTGATTTGGTTAATTAAGATGTTAATATTTGTTGTGAGAACATGTAAGATTCGTGATGGTATTGTCTCAGTCAACTAATGGTAAGAATCACATGAGATTGTATAGATGAGACTGTAATTCATATGATTGAGTGCAAATGAATAGGAAAATAAACTTTGAAGGTTGTAGAATTAGAGGACTTTAAAGTGACAGGCTAAAACCACTAATTTGGTTTATAGTTTTAGGTTTTGATACGTGATGTTAGCCCCTAGGTGGAGGGAGAACTCTAGAGCGAGAGCTAGTATCTTCCTTACATAACTCGTCTTCAAGATTATTTAAACTTCAAATTAACTAATGTTCTTTATAGCATCTCTAGTAAGGTTAAAGAATATTATTGCTCCTATTTGACACAAAACAATTTGAATACTTCCACAACAAAATTCCTATACTGGTTACTGATTCATGATAAGAAAATTTTTTTTTATTTATATTGCCTTCATTTTACAAATATCTAGTTAAGTTAGTTAATTGTTTACTTTACTTTAAATTATCAAAAATTATAAAAAGAATCAAACTTTCACTCCTATTATAACATCTATAGTTTGAGTAAGAATATTTTGCAAAGTATAATTTGTTATCTAATTTCTTCTAATTTTAATTGCATATTGTATTTTTTTTCCCTTGTGGGTTCAATATTTGGGCTTAATAAAAAAGTCAAATATTACTTGATAACAATATGTATAATTGCGTAGTATCCCTTAGTTAAATATAATAATTGCATTCTTATTTGCTTCAAAGTAAATTTTTTTGCCTGTCGTTTCTTAGGATCAAGTTTTTGACACTGTTGCAAAGTAAGAGCTATAAATAAAGAAAAATTAAGAATATAATCGCATACATCGTATTGTCATATAAAGTCGGGATCATTTGCTAACTGTAAAGTTACAGTAGTATGGGATATTTATCCTAATCCTAGTCTTTTAAATATTGATAGTGACATAAGGTTAATGTTTGCACCTAAATCACATAAAGCTTTCCTATAAAATTTGTCTTCTATTGCACATAAAGTTGTGAAGTTACAAAGATCCTTAAGCTTTCAGGAAGCTTTTTCTGAATCATGACATTGCACTCCTCACTAAGTGCAACACTCTCGTTATCTTTGAAATTCCTTTTCTGTTAAGATTATCCTTTATAAACTTCACATAGCTTGAAATTTGTTCTAAGGCTTCAACAAATGGAATATTATATATATGCTTTTTAAAGATTTTCATAAATTTTGAAAATTATTTATCCAAATTTTGTTGATGAAATCTCTGAGGAAATTGAGGTGGTGGTTTTTCCAAGTCAATTTTTAGTGGAGAAACATGTCTTTATAAACCTTTCAGAGTACCCTCTTTAAGCTCGTCAATTTTTTCTCTCTCTACTTCAATCTCTTTTTGTACTCTACCTTCCAACTCTCTTCTGCTTCTAAGTTGAACGACTTTTACTTGCTATTTATTTCAGTCTTTTGAATTTACTTCTGCATTACTACAAAGTGTTCATTGGAATCTATTACTTATTGAATTGGCTATTTATCTCAGTTGATTCTTAATATTTTGAATTGTAGCTCCTTAATTTTGTAACTGATTTCCCATTTGTAACATAACTTCTTCTATAGACAACTTTTTCTCCTTAAATTGTGGATTACTATTAAAACCTGAAGGATAAGTAGGTCTATAATTATTTTTACCTTGGTTGTTCTAGTTTGTTAGTGGGTTTAGTTGGATGTTCCCCTATTACAGATTATTACCACCCAATTTTATTCCAATTAAAGTTAGGATGGTTTTTCCAACCTGGGTTATAATAGTTTAAATATAGGTTACTTTGCTTATTATTTATGGCATTAAATTTTCTAATAATGTTTGAGAATCTATTATTTAGCCTAATGAATTCTCTTCAATCATTGAAGTTGGTTGAGAAAAATTCATTCCAAATTGGTCGAACTTCCTTGAAATTGTAGCAACTTGATTTGCTAACATTGCAAAAACATCAGATTCAGGAATTTTGGCTACTTTCTTAGGATTTATCCTCTCAGAATGCCATTGAAAATTATTAGTAGCCATCTCTTTAATTAAAGCATAAACGTCATGAAATGGTTTGAAATCAATGAACCGCCAGCAACGTCATCGATAATAGATCTAAGAGATCCAGCTAATCCATTGCAAAAAGTTTGAATTATTAACCAATTTGGTACAACATGGTGTGGAAAATTTCTTAGGAGTTTATTAAATTGTTCTCACGCTTCATAAATAGATTCCCTTTCAATTTGACAAAAAGATGTAATATCATTTCTAGCTCCACAATTTTTAGGGTGGAAAATATTTTGCATAGAATCTCTACGCTAAATCAGCACAAGTTTTGATAGATCTAGGTGCTAACAAATTTAACCATGTCTTAGCCTTATCCCTTAATGAGAATGGAAAAGTCTAAGTCTCATAGAATCATCCAAAGCACCATCATATTTAAATGTAGCACATAATTTTAGAAAATTGGCAAGATGTAAATTTGGATCTTCCGTTGGTGCACCCCGAAACTGATTATTTGGTACAATTTGAATAATAACAGTTTAAGTTCAAATGAATTAGCCACTACCATAAGTTTTTGAATGCTATAATGAAATTCATTAACTGTAGGGTTTGCATAATATCTTAAAGGTTTAAATTCTTGATTAATTTCAGCATTTTGTTTATTTTCATTTGCAATTTCTTCAAATTTTTTATCTTTTCTATATTTTTGTTTTTTTTTATTTTTCTAATAGTTTTTTCTAATTCCTTATCATAGGGAACTAGTCCTTTAGAACCTAAACTATGCATACATTACTACAACACAACATAAAATAAAATCGCACAAATAAGAATTTATATAAAAACAACACTACAATATTTATGTAATAAATATAAAAGTTTAAAAAAACTTTCTAAAAATAGAAATTTGCTTTCCTGAAATTTCCTTCAAGAAACAAATTTTACTCCTTAGCGACGGTTGTTCTTGACTTTTATGACAATACTACGAAGAATGTCTGGTTATTTTCTCAAATTTTTTTACTTATATTTCTGACATTTCAACGTTGCCAAAAACTTGACTCCAAAGTAAATAAGAGTGCATCTATTATATTTAAATATTGGAAAATTACGCAAGTATATATATCATTATCAAATAATATAGGACTTTTTGATTAAGTCTCAAATATCGAAGAGAACTACAAATTCTTAAGAAGAAATTTGAAAATAAATTCAACTTTGAAAAATATTCTTACCCAAACTATAGATGCTATAATAGGAATGAAAGTTCGATTCTTTTTGATAAGTTTTGATAATTGAAAATAAAGTAAACAACTAACTAAATTTAATTATATTTTTGTAAGATGAACGCATAATAAATAAAATATCTTTTCCTTATCATGAATCAGTAACAAGTATAGGAGTTATGTTGTGGAAGTATTTAAATTGTGTTGTGCCAAATATGAGCAATATTATTCCTTACCTTTACTAGAGATGCTATAAAGAATATTGGCTAATTTATAGTTTGAATATTCTTGAAGATGGGCTAGGTAAGGAAGATACTAGCTCTCACTCTAGAGTTCCCTCTTCTCCCTTCACGTGGGGGCTAACATCTTGTATCAAGACCTAAAATAATAAAATGAATTAGGGGCTTTAGCCAGTCACTGTAAATTCTTCTAACTCTTCACCCTTCAAAGTTTATTTCTCTATTTATTTGCACTCAACCATATGATGTACATTCTCATCCATACAATCTTATGTGATTCTTACCATTAGTTGACTGAGACAATACCATCTCGGATCTTACATAATGTCACAACAAATATTAACATCTTAATTGGCCAAATCAAGAACTAAATGAAGTACAAGGATTAAAATCACCACAACTTATTCTGACATTAAAGACCAATACTTCTCACATCTTGCATCTAACACTTAATCACTTATCATTTTAAGGAAAAAGAAAAAGAAAACTACTCAGAATTCATGTAGAAAACACAAGAGTTGTGTAATTTAAAAGTAGAAATCATGTAAATACATAAGAAGTCAAAATTATAACCAAATGTAGTCACAAAGTTAAAAAATTATCTCAAATTCATATCCACCAAACTCTTGAAGTTCCTTTGAATCTCTTCTCTTCCTTTCTCTTACAACACTCTCTACTAGCACACTACAACTCCTCAATTTCTTCTCTCTAAAAGTATCTTAATTAATCTATGATGAGAGTGGTAGAAAGAAGTCTCGAAGAGAGGTGATAGCCGCAACTAATTGAGTCTCTTTGATCATTCAATCCAAGTCTTCTTTTATTATTTTCCAAAAGGTATTTTGGTGTCTCTTTAAAAATGTGTCCACATTCAATGATTCTTCCAAAATTTGTCTTCTTTCAATAGCCATCTAAATGTATTTTCGTGCCCATTGAACATAAACCACATTTTCACCAATATTTGCTTAAAAAACCCCTTAAAAATTTGTCCAAATTCATTGAATTTTCAAATAACTACCTTTGATACGTAAGCACGAGGTACGTGGTGCTTAGGTGCGGCCTTCCCTATTTTTGCGGTGCTTAAGCGCCAGTCCTGGGCACTTAGGCGCCACAGTTAATTTTGATACCTTCTTCATTTTTGCTCCAAATTTGATCTTTTTTACTCCTTTCACCAGTTTTTATCCATTTGACTGTACCTGAAAGAAATAAACACAAATACCTTCCATTAAAGTGCAACATCCTCAAAAATAGGTACAAAAATGTGTACATAAATGCTATATATTTTAGGCGTATCAGTGTGTTGTTTTATTTTCTGTAATTGTTACATCGTTTATGCGTAGTTTTGGATCTAAAAGTTTAGTGCCTACAATTATGAATTGTAACGAACTGTCAGAAAATTTTGAAAACAAGGAATACTTCATAATTCTCAAAAAATGACAAACACATCACAAAATAATATTGAAATTCAAACAACTAAAATGAACATCATAATTTACAAAAACCTGTAAGGGATTATCTAAACCCTATAGTAGATGAAATTCATTTAAGCATTCAAACTTCTGTTGTAGAGGCAAACTCATTTGAACTTAAACCTTCTATCATACAAATGGTACAAAATAATCAGTTTCAAGGAACACCATATGAGGATCCTACTTTACATTTAGCTAGTTTTTTTAGAACTGTGTGCTACATTTAAATATGTTGGCGTATCAAATGATGCCGTCAGACTTGGACTTTTTCCTTTTTCACTAAGGGATAAAGGTAAGATGTGGTTTATTTTCGTTAGCACCAGGATCTATTAGAACTTGGGGAGATTAAGCTAAAAAATTTTTGGTTATGTATTTTCCACCTTAAAAAACTATGAATCTCAGAAATGATATTATTTCTTTTACTCAGTATGAAGGATAATCTATATATAAAACTTGGGAAAAAACTAAGGAACTCCTTAGAAAGTGTCCACATCATGCTTTGCCAGACTGGTTATTCATCCAAAATTTTTATAATGGGTTAGTAGGATCCCTTAGATCTATTATAGATGCTATTATTGGAGGTTCATTAATGTCTAAACCATTTGATGAAGCTTATTCATTAATTGAAGAAATGGCTACAAATAATTTTCAATGGCCTTCTAATAGGGTAAATCCTCAGAAAGTAGCTAATACTCATGACAGCGATGTTATTTTACTGATTTCATGTCAAGTTACTACATTATCTAAGAAGATAGAACACATTTGAATGAATTTTTCTCCAACATCAAAAATGATTAAAGAAAGTTCATTAGGACAAATAATTGATTCTCATACTTCATTGGAAACTATAAATGCTATCAACATTCCCAATAACCCATACTCAAATTATTACAACCCAGAATGGAAAAACCATCCTAACTTCAATTGGAACAACAATCTTGGTGGTGGAAGTCACAATGGGTTAATACTCAAGTTAACCCATTGGGAATTTGGAACAACCAGGGTGGTTTTAACATTAAACCTAGTTATCCTCCTAGATTTAATCAACAAGTTAAGGAGAAGAAGTTGTCTATGGAAGAACTGGTGTTGCCAATAGGTAAACATTTACAAAGTCAAAGTGTTGCTATTAGAAATATGGAGAATCAATAAGGACAAATTGTTAATGCACTTAATAATAGGCCTCAAGGAACACTTCCTAGTAATGTAGAGATTAATTCTAAGGAAAAAAGTAAAGAGCCAGAGCAAGTTAAATCAGTCTAACTAAGAAGTAAAAAGGAATTAAATGCTATTTTTCAAAAAGAAATTGAAGTTGAGAGAGAAGTTGAAGAAATTGAGAGACCTGAAGAGATTATTCTTAAGGAAGCAGAAACACATAAATATCCAACTAAGATTAATTTAGAAAGACCCCCATCACTTTTTATTCAAGGACATAAACAACAAAAAATGAATCAATAAATTTCAAAATTTTTTGAAATATTCAAGAAGCTTACAATTAATATCCCTCTTGTTGAGGCTTTAGAACAGATGCCAAGTTATGCCAAATTTATGAAAGAAATTAAAAAAAAAGAAGTTTGTAGATCATGAGACTGTTGTACTTAGTGAAAAATGGAGCACAATAATATAGGAAAAGCATCCTAGAAATTTCAAAGATCCTGGTAGCTTTACCATACCTTGTGCAATTGAAAAGAAATTTTGTGGAAAAGCTTTATGTGGTTTAGGAGTGAGCATTAACCTTATAGCATTATCTACATTCAAAAGGTCAGGCTTCATGGCTATTTCTCCCTCTAATGTAACCTTTTAATTAGCAAATCAATCTATCACTTATACTGAAGGGGTTATAGAAGATGTACTGGTTAAAGTGGATAAATTTATCTTCCATGTTGATTTTATTGTTTAGATATGGAAGAAAATATAGAAATTCCTATTATTTTGGGGTGACCTTTACTTTCTATTAGACGAGCAATGATAGATGTGCAAAAAGGAGAATTAACAATGAGAGTGAATGATCAGGAAGCTACATTTAATGTACTTAAACATTGAAGTATCCTGATGGAAAATGTTGCAGAATGGATATTATTATTAATATGATTGTTAATCATTTTAAAAATAGATGTGAAGTCGTATTGGATCAAAAAGTTGAAGCATTTTAGAAGAAGAACAAGAAGAAGAGATTGAAAGAGATTCTGAAGATGAATCAAGTCAGATGTTTACTGAGGACTCAAATTATGTTCAATAAAATTATGAAATTTTAGATACTACTAAATATAGTATATCTCTGATTCCATCTATTGAAAAACCTCCTAAACTTGAGATGAAAGTTCTACCTACTTATCTAAAGTAAGCATATTTAGGGAACTCATCCACATTATTAGTTATTATATCCTCAGATTTAACTGTAGAATAAGAAGAACAATAGATCTATTGAAAGCTTTGGTTAGGTTGTTCGCCATGGGCTAGAAGATCATAGAATACCTCTAATCTATCCCATGTCTTCTTACAAAGTGGTGCTCTTGAAGGTTGACCCGTTATTTGAAATATTTCTGCATGGCACACCAAAACAGTAGACAATCTGATTTCTGAAAAACTGAAGAAGATGTTACATTATAACTTCTTGCAAAGAAACTTCTTCTGCCAACTTAGAGAAGTAATCTGTATCAACAAGAATAAATATGTGCCCTTTTGAAGATGGAGGGTCTATTGGTCCTACTATATCCATACCTCAACACTGGAATGAACATGACACTACTGTTGGGTGTAGCACATTCAGAGGTTTGTGCATGACCACTCTATATGCCTGACATTGATGACACCTCTTAGCTATTTTCATATAATCTATCATCATTTTCAGTCAGAGTTAACCAAGTCTCTTAATCTTCATCTTTCGCTCCGACTCTTGAGCACCACATAACTCGGTGTGTACCTGTTTGAAAATATTATATGCTTATGCACTGCTCAGACATCTCAACCACATCTAATTGAATAGCCTTCTGTAGAGGACTATGTCTATCAAGGCATATGACAAAGCTCTTTTCTTTAACTGATGCACAACTGATTTATTGTCTGAAAGCTTTCCTATTTGCAAATTTTCTATTAATGACTTGCACCAATCTTCAGTATTGTTAGTTACTGTAGCTACTATCTGTTCCTTTCCAAGCTTGTGTAGACTATCGAGGTTGAGCTATGACAGAACTTGATGTTACTATATCGTAATATCAATGGACTTCTCAGGTGGACATGCCAACTGCCTGCAAGTTTGGCTAAAGTGTCTGCATGGGCATTGTCTCCTAGAGAAATTCTGTATAGTGTCACATTAAGAATCTGCTCCAACAACTCCATCGTGTACTGGTGATATTATGCTAGTCTTGACTTCAGAATCTTGTACTGGTCGACAACATGCTGAATGAAAAATTGTGAGTCATCGTAAATGGCATTGTCCATTATGTCCATTGATATTTCCAATTCCAACCAAGTTTTCAAAGCCTCATACTCTACCTTATTGATGGCACATAGCTTTTTCAGGTGATACAATAATCTCAACATTGCCCGATCTATTGTGATGAAAATTAAACTAATTCCAGCTTTGCATATTATAACTGCTTGTGTCCTTTATATTTTCTAGTTGACGAAGCTCCATCAAAGTACATTTCCCAATGTCTGGCACGTGATGGTTCCACTTGTATTATCTATTCATTAGGTAAGTCATCATTTAGAGGGAACCCAACTGGCAATGAGTGCGCTGCAAGGAAATTTGCCAAAATCTATCCCTTGATAGCATGAAGGGGCATGAAGGTTATATCGAATTGCAATAAGATCATCGATCACCTTGCTAAACATACGAAAAGCATATGACAGGTCATCAAATAATTCATTGAATTAACTTTTGAAATGAGGTTAGCCTTATGAGATAACATGTAATGTCTAAGTTTCTCTGCAGTGAAAATCAAAGCCAAACAATGCTTCTCAATAGGAGAATGATTTACCTCCGCCGGTAATAGACGTCGACTCAAGTAGTAGAGTGTGCTTTCCTTACCCTCGTAGTTGACCTGAGCTAACATGGCTTCAAGAGAGTTGTTTATCGCTGTGGTATAAAGTATCATAGGTTTTCCTAAGATATGGGATGTCAATATAGGAGGGTCGTTAAGTCTTTCTTAATCTCCTCAAAAACTCGCTTGCACGACTCACCCAAAAAGAATTGGGCATTCTTTTGGAGTAAATTTGAAAAGTGCTGACACCTTTCTGATAGAGTAGATATAAAGCGTCTCAAGTATGCTAATTTACCTTGAAAGGATCGTAGTAGCTTCAAGACCATGGGAGGTGGCATTTTGAAGATAGCTTTAATATTCTCTAGGTCGATCTTGATTCCTCAATGACAGACAACAAATCCTAGAAATTTCTGGGAGGTGATGCTGAAGGCACAGTTTAAGGGATTCATCTTAAAATTTTATTTTTGTAATCTCTCAAATACAATCCTTAAATCTTACAGGTGGTCTACTCGCTACTTGCTTTTGATGACAAAGTCATCCACATAGCACTCCACCTGGTTATGAATAAGGACATAAAAAATCTATGTCATAGTTGGCTGGTAAGTTGCTTGAGCATTCTTAAATGCAAATGACATTATTGTATAGCAGAAGATTCCAATTGATGTTCTTAAGGATGTAAGCATTGCGTCTTTTGGAGCCATCTTAATCTTATTGTACCTGAATTATCTATCCATAAAGGAAAAATCTCATGCGCTGACGCGATGTCCACCATTAACTCTGGTTTTGGTAGCGGGAACCCATCCTTTGGACATGATTTGTTCAAGTCTCTGAAGTTGATGTATACTCGAATTTGTCCATTCTTCTTAACTAGAAAAACATTGGCCAATCATTTGGGTACTATTCTTCTTACACAAAGTTAGTGTCTATTAATTTCTTTACCTCTGCGATGACTTTTTGCTCTCTTTTGATGCTCATTCTTCAGGGAGCTTACTTCACTGGGATCATATTCTTGTCCACTCCAAGCCTGTGAACTGCAACTTCCAAAAAAAATCCTAGCATTTCTTCATAGCTCCAAGCAATGAAATCCTTGAATTTTGATAGTAACTTAGTCAAATCTGTATACTCTTCCGTGCTAAGTAGAAAACTTATGAAGGTAGGTTGGGGATGCTCCTCAAGCCTGAGATTTACTTCCATTGATTTAACTACTGTTGTTTTGATTTCCTCTTCAAACTCTAGTAAAGCATCATCTATCAAAGAATCTTCAAAATCATCTTCCACATATAGGCAATCCTTTTCCAATCTGCTAGTAAAAACCATGCAAAATTTTGAATCATTGACTGGTCCTATCATATCAAATCTGAGACCCTCTTTCGAGTTGAAAATTTGACCTCTAATGTACCATAACTTCTTGAAGAGCTATAGTTTATCCATCGACATTCATTTTAGCACATAAAATTGAATTAAATTATGTACACACAAAGAAAAGTATATAAATGGTAATTCCATTAATTCATTGGCATCATCTTCTTCTAAGTTTACATGAGTTTTAGAACTAGAAGGAGGAGAAGCACGATAAAATTTGATTGGTTCTTCCTCAACCTCATCCCCGACCTTGATCTCGGATGCGTGAGCTAAAAGAACTTTCGCCAAATCACAATAAAAGAGTAGTGGAAGATCTTTGAATTGGAATTGAATAATCCTTCTCTTATGAACCTTTTGAATTTTCAATCTTATTTAACACAAATTCTTGGGAAAAGACAATCTTCTTTGGAGGAGCATAGTAGGCAGGGTCTTTTGTGCCTACCTCATGAAATTAAAACTGTTGTAGGTCTCCCTTGATGCAGTGTTCTTGTCATTCCTTGTAATAATACTTGATGCATTGGTGCAGCAATGACAGGACCATATTATGCTCATGAATCCATGGTCGATCAACCAAAGCATTGAAAGAGGTTTTTGGGTCAATGATATGGAACCTAGCATTTATTACTAGCTCACCAACCTTCATGAGTAGCATAATCAACCGAAGTGCTCTTTCTCCCTTTTGATTGAATCCTCTTAACATCATCTTATTGATGGTAAGCTCCTGTGCATCAATATCCAAATACGCTAATGTCTGTATAATCATTAAGTTAAGTGACCCCCCTGAATCTACTAAAACTAGGGAAAGTATAAATAAGTCGATGTTGACAGAAATGTACAGCGGTTGATTATGGTCGTTAGTTCCAAGTAGCAAGTCTTCATCAGTGAAGGTTACCCCAGGCTATTCCTTTAACAAAAAAACTTCTTTCAAGGATGTGTTAGCCAATTGAGCTAAGCAAATTTCTAGATTAAGTAAAGCTTTGATCAGAGATTCTCTCATCTCCTTTGACAGGATCAGATAGTCGTTATGCTTAGTTTGGATGACAACTTCATAAGATGAGCTTGTATGTTATAATCCATTTTATTTGAATCTTCAATTTATTTTTGAACATGTGTTTCATCCATTGGCGGAGGTGCTCTTATTGAGCAATTATTTGTTTCCCTTTTTCTATTGGAGCCATTTTTGAGGGTAACACTTTTCCACTCCTCAGGTTCACTTTCGTGATCTCTTCTTCTTTTAACGTCGTAGCTGACTCTTCTAGTGCTGACTCTGAATCAAAAAATTCCAAGTTTATTGCAATCTGTGTTCCTTGGCACTCGAGGACTGGCTTCTCACTCCCATATTTGTCACAAATGGTGTTGTCAACATCTTCTTATTTTTTGTTAGTGTGTCCATCAGGCTTAAAAATGATTTGAGAATTTTTCTGGAAATCAAAATTGACATTTGATTAGTCATGATTAGATACGTCATCGTTAGAGACAACCAAAAACATAGCTGAAATTGCAATTCTTATAATCAAAAGTCCACAGAGGGGAGTAGAGATAATTGTACACAGTCAAAGGTTTAATTAATTTCTCCCCTAAATTTGAAACATCTAGTCTAACGGTGGCGGCCCCTATCCTACCATTCGCGCTATCAGCCTTTTTCTCATGCATGATATCGTCTCTATTTATCTCTGGTTCTAGCAATTTCTATGGTATAATCTCCATCTTTAGCTTGACAGGCTGCAAACTCTGAGCGGTGGCTTGTACCGAAGCAATCTAAATTTGATCCAGTATCTTCTTGGAGGATTTACTCCAAACTATGCTCCATCCACTATCATCTATGTACAGATCTATCAAAGTGATTCGCTTGACAAAAATTATATTTCAGAACCTATTTCATGTTCTTTTAAATATTCTTTCAGAATCATTATATTTCCCTCTTTGAAATTTCTCTTAAGCTAATCCTTGAAGCTAAAACAACCCACTATGGTGTGTCCGAGTAATTTGTGGAAAGGGTAATAGTTGGTATGATCCTTCTTGTCCGCCTCGTCTGAATTTATCAGCTCAGGTAATCTAAATTCATGCTTCTTCATCAAATTCCAGAACATTTTTTCAGCAACATCGTTTTTTAAGGAGTGCACTCTGTTCGACTGATCTGTAATCAATGTAAGCTGTCTTCCATTTTTTTTGTATAGTCTCCTTTGAAAAGACTGTTATGTTGTGTATGCTGCTGGTGAGATTGATTGTGCTATGATGACTGCTGGGAATCCTGAAAAGACTGCTCGGCTTGAATCCTCATTGGCTGCTTGCCCTTGTTGACTTTTTCCACCATCTCAAACTTGTTCTTGAATGCCTTAGTTGTTCTAGAATTATCAGCCTTTTTAGGGACTCCATATGCTTAACTTTCTCCTGTAGGCTGCTAGCATTAGTGAGCAACTTCTCGAATGACTTAATATTAAGTCCCTTAAGCATGGAGACTCTTGGACCATGGATAATCTTGAGTAGAATCTCTATAGTATGTTGTTCCTGTAGCTAAGGTTCACATTTCATGCTCAAGTTCCTCCATCTCAAAATGTAGTCAACCAAGGTCTCATTGGATCTCTGGCACTCCAGTACGAGATCTTCTATGGTGACATGGTGTTGCACTCTTGCGAATCTCTTCACACACAAGTGCTCCAACTTGGTAAACATCTTGACTAATCCATTAGGTAACTCTCTGTCTGCTGACAAACTCACGGAACAACAATACTTCATTACCCACGGTGTTGCAAAAATTAGCACAGAAGATTGGAGGGTTTATGTCGTAACGAACAACAACTTTGGAGCTAAAGTGAGTTAGGGTTTATATTGCACAACATGGTTATGCAAAGGCATAAAGATAAGTTGAGGACTTACTTCATCCTAGACGAGCTACCTTGAAATCCTATGAATTGTTAATTCATTCTAAAAAAAATTTGTTGTTGTGGACATGTTTGCTCTCTCGAAGTTGTTCTTCCATACATTCTTGTCATGCTGCAAAAAAATTTAGTTCCATGCTCCTCATCAAAGTGACAACTTCCGGTAAGAACTTATAGTTTTGCAGTTTAAGTGAAAAGCTTTGTTGTTGTTGTTGTTATTCAAGTGTCTTTAAGGGGAATTTTAATTTTATTAGAGTGACACCAGTTAGGACCCTATGTTCCCTCATTCTAGAACCACTATTTTCCCTTGAATTTACTTATCCTAAACAAGTTGTTAAGCTCATTTAAACTGGAGAACTCTGTTAGCAACCATTGGTTACCTCATCCGAGAAATCCTCGTAAACCCAAAAGGAGTGTATTACGTTCGTTCATTTTTTTGAAAGTGTAGATTTAATTTTTGAGGTAGAAGATAGTAATATAATTCTTGATTTGTATCCCTCATTTTAGAACACTTTACCATTATCTTCATCACCCTAGCCACCTAGACATCAGACTTACACAATCCCGATGATCTATATGTGGCAAAAATATGTATCCCCAGTTGCTCATAAGGATTTAAATACCTTATGGAAGACTCAAATCCTTGAGCATTGGGTCAATTAATGTAGGACAAATAGTGTAGGACATTTTTTTTTTTATGTGAATTATCAGGTCCCGAGGCATAACTGGGTGGGTCCTTTAAAGATTTAAGGATGATTTTCTTGAACAAAGGATAATAGGTTTAATTGTCCTTCAAAATATCCAAAAGAGCATAAAAGTGTTTGGGCATAACCCTAAACAACTTTTATAACCCCTTGAACCGTTTCGAGTTCATTTAAACTTATATGTTGTTAAATTAATCATTTAAAGTTCAATTTAGATTTAGTGATTGTTAATTTGTCATGTGCTCAATGAACCTTGATGTTTTAACTATCCCATAAGCGGGGTACTTAGACATTCACTTGATGTTAAATTTAGGAGTTATGTGAGTGGGTCCCCAAAAGGGCAAGCTTAAATCATTAAGGATCTTGTGCTCGTGATTAAAGTTGGGGTTGTAGTGCATTAGAGATATTCATGATTAAATTAGTTTCTCTTTTCTAAACCTCACTAAGCAAATTTACATCAGGCCTAATTCATTATGAAGCCCTTAAGTTAAATTTCCATGGTAGATTTGGAATAATCAAAGATATTGAATTAAGTTGCTTTAATTCTCATTAAAATATTGCATTAATTACTAATTAAGGGGCTTCAAAGGAGCACTATCTCAAGCCCACTACCTTAGGATCATCCAATTAGGTTAACTTTTAAGTCACAATAATTTAGGAAAATCACATTTTTACCCTTGTTGGAGAAAAGTAGTGAGCTGGTTTCTACCTCTTAAACCCTTACGGCTTATGATCAATATTACCTATTTACCCTTTGACTTAACCTAAAATTTAATTAGGGCATCAAAATCTCTTAATTTCTATTTTGCCTTTAAGGCTTCCCACTTAATAAATCATTAAATTAAACTCAAATGACTTTGAAATATTCTTGGTACCTCGCTCATGGGAAATTAAAATATTAGAGTTGAAATTACAATTTTCTGATTTTTACTAAAAAAATTAGGATTTTCAATGTTAATTCATTTAATTAATCAAAGTGAAGTTTTTGTCCTTAGGAAAATTATTGTAGGTTCACCTAGGTTAAAGAACCACTTGGATCAAATTTCATGATTTTTTGAGTTATATTTTATTTATTATAAATATTTTTATTGATTTTGGTCATTAATTAAATGGAAAATATAATTTAAATTCAAAAAATGACTTTTTATATTTTTTATTTATTCTCTCTGAGTTAAGAAAAATCAGAGAAACAAATCTTTCATTTTTATGTTTATTATTTTATTTATTGTAATTATTTTAATGAAAAATCAAGGAAAATACTTTTTTCCTATTTAAAAGTACATAACTGTATTATAAAAAACTAGGAAAAATATTTTAAGTGGTCTTAAGTGATCAGGGAATAACTTGTAACATTTTAGTGCTTTTTTGTATTTTGTAATTTTTTATTCTTTTCAATTATTTTTTAATTGAAAATTAGCTAAAAAATGAACTATTTATTTTAGCATCAATTTTATTTTTTTTTAGCACCTCTGGTCACAAGGATCACTACAAACCACTTTTCCTAATTTTCTTAATTATACTTTATTTATTATAATTAATTTAGTGCAAAAAACCCATTTATCTTAAAAAATAAACTTTGATATAAAATATATTTCAAATTTTACAGTGACTTAATATGTTCATTATCTTTACTGTGAATTAATGTTTATGATTTTTTGAATTATATTTTATTTTCTTTAATTTTTATGAGTTTTAATGACTTAATTAATTAGGATAATACATCTACTTATTTAAACACATTTTATATTTTTCCGAAGGTCCTCTAACCACAGTGAACCTACCAAAATAAGTCCTATATTTTTTTTAATTTTGATTTAATTTAATTAATTATTTTAAGCAAAAATGATGACTTAAGTTTGAAAATTTGGACTGTTAGGGTTAGGGGTATTCTTTGACTTTGGAAAAATTAGAGAATAGTCCTATTCACAAGTAGAATAAACCTTTTAAATTTCAAGTCA
Organism: Phalaenopsis hybrid cultivar; assembly: GCA_002079205.1. Lineage (NCBI taxonomy): Eukaryota > Viridiplantae > Streptophyta > Magnoliopsida > Asparagales > Orchidaceae > Phalaenopsis > Phalaenopsis hybrid cultivar. The sequence continues at coordinate 151,683 of JXCR01147091.1, forward strand.
TGTTGATTAATATTTAATTTAAAAAAATTAAAACAAACTTCTGGCTATTTAATTATTTAAAAATAATATAAATGACAAATAATTTTTATTTTTAGTTCATAAGTTTCTCCTCTATTCAATGAGCATTAGGGTATTTTAATTTTTTTTATGATTTTTCTACACCAAGTTATGATCTTTTAAAATTTTTGAATTTATTGAAATAAAAAATACCCTATTTTTCTACTTATCTTTGTGGTTGCCTCATCATCCTCGGTGGCTCCAAACTTTCCACACGACATGCTTCCATTCGACACCATCTTCTAAGTCAGCAGCCATACGTCCCTCCTTTAGTGGACCATATTCTCATTCGGTGCAATCTGGAGTGTCCATTCAATACATGGTAAAATGGACGACAACCATTCATCATCCCCGTCTTCTTTTAACTGAGAACTGTACACATTAAAATGCTTCAATATCACTTATTAATAAACCAAATCAATCATATTTTATTCTTATAACTTCATTTAATCGAGACAAACACATCCATATGGTTACAAGCACATGAAATACACATTCCCTTCAAAATTGGTGAAATCAAGAAAAAAATCAAAGTATTGAGATTATACCTTTACCCAAGGGGTGAGGCATCAATTGGCTTTATTCCTGAGCTTTGCCTTGAGTCCACAAATGCACTCCAAGTGTTGTTTTAAGTTAAGGCTGGGTCTGTATAGAAGTTCGACCAACAGGTGGCACCAGCCTGGTCTAAGAGTGGAGTAGAGTGCTCGAAAGAGCGGGGTTTTAATTGGGGAAGTGTTCTTAAGCTCTGGTGAAGCTTTATAGCAACTTAGTTTAATCTTTGGTGGTGTTTGGTGGGATGGTTGTGAAATTTTCTGTTTTTGAGCTCTGAAATTGAGCTCAGAAATGGGAAAATGAGGCTAGAAGATGGTGAGGATGAGCTTTGTAAGGTTGATGGAAGGCCGGGGAGCAATTTGGCAGGGCTTCACTAAGGTCTCAGTGCATCTCCTATTTTGGCCGTGAGGGGCGGTGCTTAAATAGCCATGGCCATGGTGGCTAAAATAGCATGCGTTTGGGTGTAAAAGGTTACATAGGTGGAGGACCGAGCAACGCAATTCACCAATGGGGGTGAGCCACATCGAATGGATGTAATTTAGGTTTGGCTCATTGGGGAGGCTTCTCATTTTTGGGTTTTTTGACAACTAGGCCAACTGGCCAAGACTGGGGTGGCAACTAAGTTTTGTAGGGAAGCCAGTGAAGAGTTTAACTGTGACCAAGATGGAGGCTTAATCAGGTGATGACAAGGTTAAGTCACTTAGATAAAGTTAGGAAGAGGCTGCCCAATTTGAGGGACCCTTGATCCATGTCACCATCTTTAGGGTTCTTAGTGTAGTGATTAGCATCCTAGATGACAAACTTAGGCAGGAGAGGATTAAGCATGAGCTAATTCCAAAGGGTTAGGTTAATTTGGAGTTTAGGCTAAAAATTAGGGTTTGGGCTAAATTTCGATTTAGGCTTAGCTTGGGCTTGAATCCAAACCAATTGAGGGCTCAATTTGGTCCAAAAAATTTCATGAATAAATTAGGAAGTGAATTTGGTGGAATTGAATTAATAACATGGCTTGATTTAATAGAATTTTGAAGTTGGGTCCATTTTGGGGTATATGACTTGGACTTGGGTTTAGCTTAGGTTTGAGTTTGTATTTGGGTCATGTAAAGGATTAATTTGGTTTAGAAAATTGTCATGATGAGTTTAGAATTTGAAATTGGTGGAATTGTATAGGTTATAAGGTTCCATTTGATGGAATTTTAGGGGTATGGTCAAATTTGAGATTTTGGCTCAAAATTGAAATTAGAGCTTGGAGAATGATTCCATTGGGCTCCAAACTGGCATAGATTGGGATTGGACATGTTAGTAAATGATTTAGGTTTGAAATTGAGTAATATTAAAGTATATTTGATGAAAATTTTGACTGATTTGGGGGATTTGGAGTTTTGGGGGCAAATCTGGTATTTTGGTAAAAATTGGTCAATTTCGTCAAATTTGGAAAATTTAGGGTAATTAGGTAGTGTGGGGAATTTGGAAATGATTTTTGGGATCAAATTGGGTGAAATTAGGGTTTTGACAAATTTGGGTATTTTGGGGCAATTTTGGTACATTTGGAAAAGTTGGGGGTAAAAGGCCAATGATGGGTGTTTTGGTGAAATTGGTGTCAATTGAGGATACTAATTACAATGTTACAATTTTTTTGCCACAAAACCAAGGAGAGTCTTATTTTGGATCCTCCATGTGTTGGTCCAAGCCATTTTAACCCAAGGCTAAAGGTTTGGGGGACCACCCACATTAGTTTCCAAAAATGTGGGGAACCAGGCTAAGTGTGCTTGGTTTAGGGTTGTGTGTGAGTGAGAGTGAATGGTTAAAGTGTGTGTGTGCAGGTCTGACCAAGATCAGAACACCCAGGGTTGACCCTAAGGCCTGACAAACATTTTAGGATTCCTCTTGAGTTTTCCCATTGTAGTTCTATTCCACTAAATGCTAGAGGGCAAAACCACATGTAGAAATCTAAGAAGGGTAAAGAAGTGTTTAGAATTTCTACAGGGTAGGGTTCCATTACTAGTATTCTAAGATAATTAACAGGAAAGCGCTATGGCTAGATCCTCTACTTTTAGAGAAGGAACTAGACCTCACAAAAAATGAGGTCAACAAAAACTCAATCTATAAGGTAGTGGTCCTCACAAGGCAGATTACCCCTTTATGTGAAATGAGTGAGGGCCTAGGAGAAAAGGAATAATAATAATATGATTATACACAATGTTATGGTAATATTTTCATGGATATTTTTAGATCACAAAAAGGTTTCTACTCAATTTTATTTATTATCAATTTGATTATTTTAATTGCATGATTTTTTTAAGATTATGAATGCAATATTTTGTGTAAATTTTGGTTTTAGTTATGAGTGTCATTTAGTTTTTCTTTTTTTTTTTGAAAATTTAAGTTTGGGACTAAAATTTAGTACTTAATGAGCCTATCAAAAAATTCAAGCAAAAAGCACATTAAAGCACATACCTAAAAATGTTGGTTGATCTATTGGGAAAATATAAGGCCAATGGAAAAAAAAAACTAATGTTGTCAATCTTAGAACTACGTCTGACACATCAGTCGACAACATTTGAATCATTGTTGTGGTTTTATTTAAGATTCATCATCGCTTTAAGATTTAGTCTCTTTTGGAGGGTTTAGACATTTATAGTCAATAGATAAAAACACACCCTATCTTTAGAAAAATAAAGGTTACTATAACAACCTAAAAAATTTAACTTCAATAACCCTAAAAAGTAACGTTTACACATCCTATGCTTATTATAACAATAAAAAACCATGTAAAAAATCTAGCATAATCTAGTGTAAAAGGAAATAATCTACTCATCCTTACAAGAATCTAGCCAGCAAATAAAAGAATCACAATACAAAACCAATCTACTCCTATGACATCTAAAAGGTTAGTGCCTTATGAGGTTTAAAGGTGGTTGAATGTGAAGTGAGAAAATTATTCAAATTTTACTAGGACGACCTCGACCAAGAAACCAATGACTTTCCATCGTCCTAGTATCATTGGAGTTTATGATCTATAAAGTCAAGAAAGATAGTTAACCTATTCTGATCGAAAGTATCTTATCAGCTACCATATGTTGTGTCATTCAAGAAACCTTCATAGTCTTAGGGGTTAATTATTTATGTCAAGATGTATTTAGTTCAGTTTGTTCATTAGGGGTTTGCTCTATGTTTAATATCTTTCAGATTTTATGAGTTTTATGATTTTATCTTATTTGACTTTTATCTAACTTTTAATCAATTTTATTTTTACTAAATCTATCTTTTGATTTGATTTTATTATGATTATCTATGGATTTATTTTTTAGTAGGCATTTTTTTCTATTATCCCTGGTCAAAATCCAATGGTTCCTTCATCTTAGAGTTGTTAGTGTTTGTGGTTTGCTAAATTACAAATAACCAGAGGAGTCCTTATTAGCAACCATGAGTTATCTCATCCATGGCTTTCTCACAAGTTAGAGTTTATTTGATCAAGTTCAAGTATAAGTTTTAATAATGAATTTTTATGATTTAATTTAAGTTTTTATTGACCTATTGCATTTGGTTAGCTTATACTTAGGTTCATTTATGGTTTTTTAGAGTTTATCCAATTGTATCTTATGTTTAAGTTCATTTTTGTTTTTGTTTTATTTTTTTTGATTTGTTTTGTTTTAATTTTATGTGCCATGATTTGTTTCTGACTTTATTGGTTTTATTAGCAACGACTTCATTTGATTTTGGGTTTCCTTCATCAAAGGTATATTCATAAATTTTTCATTTGTGATTTAACCTACTCTATCTCAAGGAAGAAGCTATTTATTATAACTCAGTGTTTTTTGTTAAATATTTCGAAGTGATTAATTAAGCATTCCAATCTTACTAACTTGGTTTATTGAGTTTGACAACATATAAGTTTTTTGTATTTGGTTATCAGTTGACATTTTATTAATAATTTTAAGTTAAATTTTTGTATGCTTTATGTTTATAAGATATATTACTATATATTTATCATTATTATTATTATTGAACATAATATTATTTTTTTTTATAACGGGTTGAATGCAAATGAGGTTATATTTGTAATTTTAAGAATTTTTATTTGAATCTCCAATTACTTTAGATTGAATCCAATTTTGTTATATTTTTTCTTCTTAATTAATGATCATTCAAATCCAAATCTTATGAATTTTGGCTTTTAAATTTTTAAGTTCAAAGATTAATGAGTTAGAAAATCACAAATGTAACATTCTTACACTATTAATTATGGGTTATATTTTATCTTATTTTTTAAAGTTTCATTAATAATTTCTAATTAGATTTCTTAGATCTTAGGATTTCAACATGCTTAAATCACTCTTAAGGGCATATATATATATATATATATATATATATATATATATATATATATATATAT
>JXCR01147091.1:165221-175936 GCA_002079205.1 Phalaenopsis hybrid cultivar
GGGGGTTAAAGTTGATTAAAGTGAAACCGGTTAGGATCCTATGGTTCCCACATCTGCTACCATTATTTTCTTTTGAATTTACTTAGTCTAAACTAGTTCTTAAGCTCATTTAAACTAGAGAGATCTCATTAGCAATTGTTGGTTACCTCATTTGAGGGACTCCCCTAAATTTAAAAGAACGTATTATGTTGTTTGTTGTTTTTTTTTAAATTTTTAAGTGTAATTTTGAAATGGCTCGTCTTAATTTTGAAAATTGTTGTTTTGGGCTTTTTTTTAAAAAAATTATCTCAACTAAGCATGCATTATACATTAAAGAGGTAATAAAGTGCAGAAATAAAATGATAATAAATAAACCGTAAATGTGTACCTGTCATCTTCTCGCTGCTCCCACTGAAATTTTAACATCCGTAATCATGTTTATATTACAAAGTAAAAGTAAGAGCAACTACTAAGGGGTAGTGAAGCCTTAATGGTTTAAATTTAAAGGAAACCGCAATTCATAACTTGGTGGGCCCCTAATGGTTTTAAGGGTGATTTTCTTGAACAAATCATAATAAGTTCAATTGTTCTTCAAAATATCCAAAAGATCACAAAATTTTTTGGGGGATATCCCTAAAAGAATCTTAAGCAACCTTTAGACAACCTCGAGTTCATTTTAACTTATTATGTTGTTGAATAGATCATCCTAAGGTTTGTCAGGTTTAAACTGAGCTCTGTTCACTATCTCAATTAACCCATGAGAGAGGGGACAAGCAAGTTTGAGCATGTAGTGTTTAAGGAAGATTAATTATGGTTCCATTTACAACTAATCCTCAAGTGTCCTTAGATTGAACTTAGCTCACTACAAAGCTCAAAAGACAGCAAGGAGAAAAGGTCAAATTAATAATATTTAATTAAAAGATTAACCTATGATTCAACATTTGGTTTGGGGATTCTAGATTGATTTGTTATTCACATCATAACTTATGTCCTAAACATTTAAATCATTCAAGTCAATTTCATCTTCTAATGTTTAATAATTGGGATAATTACATTTATACCCTTCTTCTTTTAAAAGTGGGGTCAATTGGTTTCTACCTCTTACCGTTACGTCTCAATCACTTTAGGATGTTACTTAAGATCAAAAAATTGCCCTTTAAGCTTTTAACCCATCTTAAATTTTTAATTAGGGTAAAAGGGTGGAAATTACAATTTTGCCCCTAAGGCTCCTATCTTCATAAAATTTTTAAATCAATTCACATGGACTTAGGAATTTGATGACCTATCTCTCATGGGTTAATTGAGATACCATAGAAAGAATTATATTTTTCCAAAATTTAATTTAATTTATATAATTATTTTAATCCGTAAATAAAAATTTCTAAAGTTAATTTATTTAATCAATCAAACTAAATTTTTTGTCCTTGAGAAAATTATTAGATGTTCACCTAAGTAAGAGGACCACTTAAACCAAATTTCATGAAATTTTGAATTATATTTTAATTATCATAATTATTTGTTTGTTTTGACGATTAATTAAATAGAAAAGACATTTTATTTTGAAAAATAAATTTTTTATATTTAATTGATCTTTATGACTCCAAGGAACACATAGAAATTCATTTCATATTTTTTTCTACTTATTTTTTTTATAACTCTTTTAGGGAAAATTAGGAAAATACACTTTTAGGTATTTAAATATACATATCTTTATTTAGAAAATTAAGAAAAATATTCTAATTGATCACAAGTGGTCAAGAAATAATTAGAGACATTTTAGTACATTTTGGTATTTTTTTGATTTTTTTAACTTTTAAATTATTTTTAAATGCAAAAATAGCCAAAAATTGAACTATTTATTTTAACATAAATTTTATTTTTCTTAGGTGCCCCTAGTCACAAGGAAATCCCAAAACCACTTTTTAAAAACTTCTAAGTTATATTTACTTATTATAATTATTTTAATGCCAAAATTTCATTTTTCTTGAAAAATGAATTTTAGTGGTTAAATTAATTTAAAAAGGTTTTGAATTTTTACAGAGGGTTAATATTTTCAATATCTTCACTAAGGATCAATTTTATATAATTTTTTAGATTATTATTTATTGATTTTTAATTTTATGGGTTTTTGACTTAAATTAAGAATTTTTATTAAAAAGACATTTAAACTTAGATTATATTTTTCTTATGTTCTTCTTACCATAGTGAACCTACCAAAATAAATTTTGTAAATTTCTGACTTTTATTTTAATTTATATAATTATTTTAAGAAAATACATGACTTAACTTTGGAAATTAGGGTTAACCATTCTAGAAGTGTTCTCTTACTTTACAAAAATCAGAGAATACTTCAAGATATAGAGAGAGTAAACCCTGAAAATTTCACACCATGGTGATTAATATTTAATTTTTTATAATTTAAACATGATATAGAGCATTTAATTAATTTAAAAATAAATATAATTCACATAACTTTTATTTTTATTTCACATGATTCTCCTCTGTTCACTGAGCAAAAGAGATATTTTTATTTTATTTTTATGATTTTTCTAGACCAAGTTATGAATTTTCTAAGTTTCTAAATTAATTTAAAGAAAAATTACACTATTTTTCTATTTACCCACGTCAGTGCTACGTCCCTCCTCGGCATCTCTGAATGACTATGCGATGTGCTCCTATTTGATGCCACCTTTTGCATCAGTGCTGCCTCGACCCACACTTTATGTTCTATCCCCTCATTTGACTCCTCCTCCCCCATTTGATGGATACATACGCAAATGAACGACATGCATTCATCTTCCTCAAGTGATTTAACCCGAGAACCGTCTACACTAAAACATTTTGATCTAGGTCGATACTCAATTAAATCAGTCACAGTTTATTCCTATAGCTTCATCTACTCAAGAGGAACACATCCATAAGGTTAAATACATATGAAAAGAAAGTTCAATTCACAATTGGTGAAACCCATAGCATTTTTAGGGTTAGTCAGCTATACCTTTATCCAAGAGGTGAGACATTGATTGGGTTGGTTGTAGACATTTGTTGTGACCTCACGAAGCTCCTTGAAGCACCAATTCGAGTTGAGGTTGAGACTAGACAAGAATTTGACAAAGGGGTGACTCAGGCTTGGTCTAACATGGGATAGAGTGCTAAGGAGAGAAGGTTTTGAAGGGGAACTTCCTTGTTTGGTATGCAAAAGCTTTTGTAATGATTAATTTGATGTTTGGTGGAGTTTGATGAAGTGATAAGAAAGGTTCTGGATTTCAAGCTTGAAATTAGGGTTAGGCAGGAGGGAAGATGACTAGAATTTGATTGGGATGAGCTTAGGAAAGTTTGGGGAAGCTTTAAGAGCAATTTGAAGTGATCTCTCTAAGAAATTGGCAGCACCTCTTCCATGCCCATGAGAGGGGTGGTTTAAAGAGAGGAGGAATTAGGGCTAAATTGACCAAGAAAAGGGCTGGAGAAGGAAGCTTAGGTGGAGGGTTGAACAACACGATTCAACAATGAGAGTGAGCCACATTGGATGAGTAAACATTTGGGTTTGAGCCAAGCATGAACTTCTTAATTTTTGGTTTTCCAGTGACTAGGCTAGCTAACCATGCCAGGGGAGGTGGCTAACAGCCTCAAGGAAGGTTTAATTGTGATTAGCTTAAAGGTTTTATGGTTGATGGCATAAGATAGAGAGCTTAGCCAAATTTGGGGGCAAGTTTGCTTTATTTGGGGGACCCTTGGTCTATGGCTCAAATTTTTGGTCTTGAGTGATTTAATTAGCATCCTAGGTGGCTAATCAAGGGAGGAGAGGGTTAAGCTTGGATAATGCAAAACTTTTGAGTTGGTTTGGGCTTGGGTTTAAAATTAATTGGGCCAAGAATTGGAATTGGTATTAGCTTGGGCAAGGTTTAAAAATCATTTGAAGGGTTTAAATGGTCCATGGGTATGTCATGAAGAGTTTAGGATATGAAATTCGGAGAATTGAACTAATTAAATGTTTCAATTCGATGGAATTTTGAAGTTGGGCCAATTTGGGGCATTTGGTTTGAACTTGGATTTAGGTAGGGTTTAAGCTGGGTATAGACCAATTGAGGGTTCAAATTGATCTATAGGAATGTTATGAAGAGTTTAGAATTCAAAATTGGGAAATTGGATGGGCTATGGGGTTCAATTTGATGTAATTTGAAAGTATGATCATATTGTGGATTTCTACCCAAAATTGAAATTATGGTTTAGAGGTTGGTTCAATTTGGCTCCAAATTGGTATAAATTGGGATTAGGCATGTTGATAAATTATTTTAACTTGAAGCTTTCTGAAATTGAAATATATTGAGTGGAAATTGGGAGCAATTTAGGGAATTTGGGCTTCTAGGGGCAAAATTGGTATTTTGGTCAAAATCGGTCATTTTTGTGAAATTGGGCCCAATGGGTGGTTAGGATTGGTTTAGGGGAGGTTTGGAATGATTTTGGGAGACTGTGTCAATTTTTTGGATGTGATGGGTATTTTGGTAATTTTGGCAGAGTTAGGGGTGTTTTGGGAATTTTAGAAAATTTGGGGTGTTTTGGTCAATTTGGATGGTTTAGAATGGTTTTACATGATTTTTGGAAAAAAATAATAATTTGGGTCATTTTTGAAATTTTAGGGTTCTAGGGGCAATTTTGTAATTTTGAAAAAGTTTGAGGTAAAAAGTCTGAAATTGGTTATTTGGGTAGGATTAAAATCCATTGAAGGTACTAATCATAAGATTACCCTATTTGAGCAATGGAACAAAGGGGAAGCTTACTTTGGATCCTCCACGTGTAATACCAACCACCCTAGCCAAGGGTTAAGACTTTGGGGACCACCACATGAGTTTCCAAAGGAGAAAAAGGGAATAAGTTCAATGGGTGTGATTTTGGGGTTATAGGACAAGGGGAGAGTTGTGATGTGCTTGACTGGGTGGATGACCAAATCCTAATCACCCAAGGTTACCCTAAGATCAAATAGTCCTATGGGCACTCATCCTTTGAATCTTCACATGTTTGTCACAATCATCCAAGTGTTGGCCGCTCATGACCATCCATGTGGTTTTCAAAGGGAGTAAAGTCGTGGTTTGAATTTCTATGTAGATGGGATCCATCTCTAGTCTTCTAGGATAGTCAAAAGGAAAGTCCTATGGCTAGATCCTAAGCACTAAGAGGAAGAAAAAGACCTTACCAAAATCGAGTTCAATGAATGAATTTAATTTTTTAAATAATAACTAAAATAATATAAGTTTAGTGCATGATGTTTTAACCAAATGTTGATCGATCAAATACCATATAAAAGACATAAAAAGAATGTTTCAAACACTTAAGAAGTATAACATGAAACTCAATCCAATAAAATACAAATTTGAAGCTAAATCGCAAAAATTTCTTAGATGCATCCTAACTCACAAAGGATAAAGGTCAATATAGAGAAGTACAAACAATATTGAGTATGCCCTCTCCTCGGAACACCAAGAAGGTGCAAAGCTGACTGGTTGGATCACAATGCTCAGTCGATTCATTTTGAAGTTAGGCAATAAATGTACACCATTCTTCAAAATGGTAGGGAAATTCATGGGCTTTTAATGTTTGACCAATATGAGTAAACATTCTACATCTTAAAGCAATATATATCAATACCACCGCTACTATAAAGTCCCAAAAAAAGGGAAAACACTCCCTATATTTGGGAGTTGGGTTTGAAACTATCAACTCAGCCTTCATTTGAGAAGAGCTAAGAATGCAATTTCTAATCTACTAAACTAGTTTGGTTCTTAGAGGTTCTAAAGTTGGATACATAATCTGAGAAAAAACTAACACTTACTCTACTTGTCTCTATTCACAAGCTTCAACCATATTGTTAGACGCATTTAATCAGGTCATCACTTACCACCCCCTCAAAATTGTGCTCACTTGGTCGAAGCATTTTGTCGACTCAGTGAATATGATATCACTTACATCCATGGGATGATAATAAAGTACATGATGTACCAAAATTTTTTGCGAACCTCTCCAGAAAAGGAAAATTGGGTGAAGGAACTGAAACTTGTGACCTGACTTAGAGGAAAAGTGGTGAAGGAACTGACACTCATGGCCTAACCTGGCCCTTGTAAATCAAAGGAGTCTCAAGTTAGGTGAAAGCAGGAATCAACCTAATATTGAGCAGTCTAGCTAGAGAGGGTTTTTACTAATCTGTCATCCTTGAGTTTAAAGATTCCAAAAACTGGTTAGGTTATGAATCACTAATAGTTATTCTAGGCCTAGCCTTTGGAGTAGCCGTCCAACATCTACGGATGAAGTTAAATTTGAAACTTGTGGTGAATCAAGTCGATGGAGAATTCGAGTTCAGAGATGAAATGATGAACAAGTACTTAAATAAGACCAAGTAGAGATATTGAAGTTTTTAAAGTTTATAATTGAGCATGTCAATTAGAAAGAAAACAAAGCAGAAGAACTTCCATCCAGATGCATTTTCTTCCTATTAGAGATGACTTAGAAGCTTCTTGGCAGGCCATTGAGCAATAAGAGGCTATGGTGGTAGAAGTAATAAAAGATATAGTTGGATGAAAGCAAAATGATTCTTGAGGAAATTAATAACCCATGAATATTCAAGTTCAAAGCTAAGAGATACCTTATGATTGAAGGAAAAGATTGAACACTTCACTATATCTAAGACGTGATATGGATAATTAGGCGGAATAAATCTACTAGAAAGCACACTCTAGCAAATTTTTGAGTTAATTCATAAAAATAATAAAAAAAGCATTAGCACTTCAAGTTCAATGATAAAGCTAATTCTAGTCGAGCCTCAAGAAAAATACAGAGGAGTTTTCCGAAAGATGTGAGTAGCTCTAAAAGTTTGCTCTATTGGAGCACCAACTTGCCCATGAACTATAGCTCATTATCAGTCCCTAGAATTTAGCTATTTTGGGCCTTGACATCCTGATGTTATTTCCTCTTATAGAAAGCTAGCACATATTCCTTTTAGTCGTGATGGATTTTTTTTCAACTAGATTGAAGAAATGTTCTTGCACAAATTATTAGAGTGGTTGTTTGGAACTTAATATGGATTGACATCATCAATTAGTATGGCTTATTCCAAGTTCTTATCACTGACAATGTTTTAACCTCTTTTTTGGTTAACCTCAATTTCCTGGATTATACATAATTGAATTTCACTTGAGCTGAGTTATGAACAAACCTTATATTAATTAAAATGAGTTTAAACTTAACAAAAACTAAAATTAATGAAAATAAACTTTAAATACAATCAAATTTAATCAAATACTAAAGTAAACCCTAAAATCAGCTTATGCTAACTAAAACTCTGGCCCAAGATCATTGTAGCACTCAAATCTTAAAGTTGAATCTTGCATGAAAGTTATTGTCATATATAAAATTCATGAAAATAATATAAACAATCATTTTAACCAATTTCTACATAAAACACTCTAATTCAAATTTTAATTCATGAACACTATAAACACAAACCCTAAGAGTATAGTTTTCTCTACATACCAATTTAGTGCTCCAAATAACAATACATGAGTTGCATAATCTTCAAAACTAAACATGTATAGTACACAAACAATTTTTGTGGTCGCCAGTCACCATTTTTATGTAAAATTAGGAACTTAGTGTTTTAATGCATGAAAAGTGGTTTTCCATAAAAAAAATTTTAACAAGTCATTATTTCTTAATCACGAATGCATTTATTTTATCATAGCCTTTAAAATAAGGCCCTTCATTCTTAAATGCAACATTATTTGAAAGCCTGTGAATTCGATGATGATCAATTGAGAGAAAAAAGATAAATTTAATAATAAAAGGATAAGTTATCTATAACAACCTCAAAACGACCTCAGATAAGGTTTGGACTTCAACTATCATTGTTCTAAATTTAAAAATACACAATTTGTTCCAATAAAATTAATTAAGAACTATAACTCAAAATCTATCATTTTATCTGCTAAGGTTTTAAGCCAACATTTACATGAAATCTCTTTGTAAGGAGCTTATTTTAATCAAAACCATTTATACCATTATAATCCTTGCATATTGATCCCGAAATTATAGATGCCTAAAATTAATAAAGTTGAATCCACTTTGCAGCGATGCCCAAAACTTGATTCGTTATTTATGAATAAGAAATTGAAGCAATTTATGTTGGGATTCTGTGCAAGTGTACGTATCATTATTAAGTAATATATAACTTTTTGTTTTAGCCCCAAATATCGATCCCATAAGGAAGGTGTAAATTTGTAATGGAAATTTAAATCAAGAAATTCACAATAATAAAGAAAATCCACTATACTATTTTTAAATTTTTAGGGTGCTATTAGAACTAAATTACCAACTACTAGCAAAATTGTAAAGTAAAGCTAAGCAATAACTACCAAACTATATTTTTCTGACAAAATTTTCAAATATGAGAAAGCATCTTTCCCACCACAATGAGTTTTTTGTTAAATGTGAGAGATAAATGGTTTTAGTATGTCTTGTGCGAAATATGAGCAATTTTAATTCTCTACCCTCAGTCAAGTGTTATAGAGAATTGTTGGCTAATCTTTAGTTTAGTCTCTAAATCTGTGGTTAGGCTGGAAGATATTGGCCTCACTCTAGAGCTCCCAATTCCCTTCCCCTGAAGGTTAACTCTTGCTTTAATTCTTAAACACTAAGATTAAATTGGAGATTTTAGTTTGTCATCCTAGAATCTCCAACTCTTTGCCCTATAATATATATATTTCCCTATTTATTTGAACTCAATTCCATGAACAAAGCACTCCTTAATGGAATCGAATGTGATTCTTACTTTTTTATGAAACTCATACTTCATTTCCTGGACAGTATGTTTCACAACAGATGTTAAAATTTCAATTAGCCAAATCAAAAAGTAAATTAAGAACAGAGTGAAAAAATCATCACAATTTATTTTTTATTTTAAAATTTGTACATCCAAATTATCTCTTCATTTTACCATATCTCAGAGTATGGAGAAATACAAAGAAAACTACTCAAACCTCACGAGAAAGATACGATAAAATATAAATTTCATAAATAAAAGAAAGTTTCTACAACAATAATAAACAAACACCACTTATCTTTGACTCTTCCTCAAAACAAATCCTTTGTAGCTCCTCTTGGACTCTTTCTATTTTTACTAAACTCTTAATTCTCTCTTTGAAGATGTAGGGAAGAAGAAATCTCGTACTTCTCTCCATCTCCAACAACTCTTAGGAGAAATCACACTTAGCCTCACCATACTACACAAAACACACAATGAAACACTAAATAAAACTCAATGAGACACTACCAGACTCCTTTTTCTGATCAATTTCCACTCTAAATAGAGCATAATGTCAAATTTCCAAGAGTTGTATCAAATAACTCTTCAAAAAGTGTCCAAATTTGTTGAATCTTCTAGAATTTTTCCCTGCACTGACTTCATGGCCGTCGGCGCCCACAATGGCGCCAGTGGCCCAAAATTAATTTGTGCTCTCTGTCAAATGGCACCATCAGTGCCCATTCTGGCGCTGTTGGCGCCCCTGCTATTCTGGACTCATTATTTCATGCTGGCGTTGTCTGCGCTGAGTATTTCATTCCTAAACGCTATTTTGACTCCAAATTCCATCCTTTTTTGCTTCCTTTTTGCTCCAAGTGCTAAAAATCATCAACATACAATAAAACATGAAAAATACCTTCCTTTATAGTGGAATATCACAAAAAATTATTATAAAATATAGGTCGAAAAATGTATATGTTTTTAGTGCATCAAAATCCCCCAAACTTATGTTACTTGTCTTCAAAGAACTCCTTTACTACATAAAAATATGATTTATAGTAAAGAGTTTAACTTCTAGATTTCCATATTTTAGTCTACTAAATATCATAGCATATCTTAAGAAAACTTTAAAATAACTAAAGTTAATACTAAAGGTATAAGAATATATAGAAATCAAGTCTAAGATTTCTGATTCTTTATTCTTTTCAAGGAAAATTGCAAATTGTCATATTAAAGCCACTTAGAATATCCATATGAAAAACAAAACTTCTGAAAAATTTAATAGAAAATAATCTAATACTTAAATAAAAGTTTAGCTAAGCTTTCTTCCTTAAGTTAATTCACGCGAAGTGAATTTTTGATTAGGTATCTCGTCAAGCTTCTCCTGACATATCTTTCTTTTCTTTTCCTTCTCTCTCTTTTTTCTTTTGCTTTTTTGCTTTTCTTATTTGCTTTTTCATTTTCATGTAAGGATTACTATATCTGGATAGCATTTAATAATTTTGAACTTCACTATCCTCTTCTTAAAGTTAAAAAAACTTNTCCACCCCTCACGGCCATGGAGGGGGGTAAAAAATTTTCTTACTGAGGCCTTCCAAACTCCCCTTAGAGCTTCCCTGAGGGACCCTTAGCACANTTGAATAATTTAAGTATTTTTCCAAAGACATAGAAAATCTCTACACAGAGATCTTAATTTTCTAAGTTCTTAAGTATTTTCTATTCAAATAATTATAGAAAATTGTATGTGCTTTAGAAAATTTTACAAATATTCATGTGAGTTCCCTTTGGCCAGAGTAGTCTTAGGAAATAATTTTATAATTTTTAAAAATNATAAACTTAAGGTGAAATCCACATATTAAAAGAGGATTAGGAAAATCAATATAATTAAACTCTTTTAAAACACCACAAGTCCAATTAGGACTAAAAATTTGGCTAAGTGTTCTCAATAACA
>JXCR01147091.1:179092-196315 GCA_002079205.1 Phalaenopsis hybrid cultivar
TAGTTTATTTGATCGAGCCTCACCCTCAATTCTTGTGTTCATCCTTTGGGATAGATACAGGATTTGAGGTAAAGCGCTCTTTCATTTAAACTATGAAAATTATGGGGTCAGTTTGACTTCGTCTTTTCAAAACTAAATTTTTTTTTAAACGTCCCTCAGAAGCAGGCGACGGAATTTCAATTCCGATGGCCGACAGCTTCTTACGGGCAAACCCCATACCAAAAATAGTGCCGACATTGCCGCTACAGATTACTTCTCCAAATGGGCAGAGGCTGTACCGTTACGTGAGGTTACGACACAACACGTCCTTTAATTTTTTAAAAGCCAAATTATCGTTTTGGACTACCGCGAAGAATAATTTTTGATAATGGGACAACTTTCAGATGTACCAAGATCAACAATTTTGTCAAAAGACATGGGATAGATTAAAGATACTCTACAATTTACTATCTCAAAGCAAATGGCCTAGATGAGACCTTCAAAAAAACACTGGTACAAATTTTGAAGAAAACTTTGGATGAAAACAAAAAGGATTGGCACAACAAATTATTAGAAGCCTTGTGGGCCTATTGAATGAATTTCAGGACTCCCACTCAGTGTACACCCTATATGCTCGTGTACGGGTCTGAGGTAGTGCTACCTCTAGAAATTCAGATGCCATCTCTCAGAGTCGCCATTGCCAATCAACTCACAACTATAGAAAGTGAAAAACTCAAACTTGAAGAACTGGAGAGTCTCGACGGAAAATAACTAGAAGCAAAACAACATTTGGAGCTTTACCAGGCGAAGATGGTACAAGCCCATGACAAATTGGTCCGCTTAAGGACATTCAAAGTTGGTGACCTCGTACTTGTGCTCAAAAGGCCTATTCTTGCACGCCGCAGAAAATTTGAGCCAACTTGGGAGGGACTATTTGTCGTTGAGAAGGTTTATACAGAAGGAGCCTAAAGCCAACTTGGGAGGGACCATTTGTCGTTGAAAATGTCTACACAAAAGGAGCCTACCAGTTAGTGGACTTCAAGGGCAAAAGTCCCATGTTACCAATAAATGGACGATATCTGAAAACCTATTACACAACCTAACGCCGCTTGTCTCTGCTTGCTTTGAAACTTTTAGAAACTTTGATTATTTTGGGGTTATCTATCTGGCCAAATGTCTATAACCTGGTCTAAATTTTGTAATTAACCTCGATATAATGAAAAATTTGAGAATGAAATTTTAAACTTCAAACTTTCTCCTTTCTACCTTTTCAACTTAATATTTCACTAAATTAAACAAAACTCATACACAAATAAACAATTCATTTGACCAAAATAGGCGAAAATTCACTGTAATATATACTTTGTTTTGTTCGTGTTCTTGACAAGTTTCAGCCCACTGACGTTTTTCCTGCCATCTGCAGAAAAATGTTGGGACAGAGGCTAATCTTTGCTTTCAAGGATGGCTGGAGCCTCACACTAAATGAGGAGATGGCGCGCCAGAGAGCGGTATCGTAGATTTCAACATGGATTTTAATCAGGTTGACATGGACTATGATGGTCCTCTCATGGATGTTGTCAGCTACAAAGAGAAAGAGGGATTGCCTTCACTACTGAGGGTGACTACTAAAGATAATGTATCACATAAAGGTAAGAACGTGATAATAGAGCAAGATCCGATGGATGGGCCCAGACTTCAGTCCTCCATGGTAGCTACACCAGTCAGGGGCCTAGTAGCCGCCAATAAGGAATGACTGCCAAGTACTTTGCTCCGCTTGACGCAACGCAGGAATGCCAGCCGCAAGAAGAATAAAGCTTTTCTACGACAGGAACGCAAACGTGAGAGAGAGATGAACTACTTGCCCACCCCTATTCCTGAGGGGCATATTTATGATTCAAACCTGAAAGAAACTTCTGCTAGCCTACCCACCACAGATAATGAACCAGGGTTCGTGATAGAGCCAGAAACACTTTTGGTTTCAGATGCTTTATGCAAGGGTTGCTCGACGTGCAATGCTAAAATAACAGCCGGGACATCAGCCACGGGCACATTTGTAGAATGCCCAGATTGCAATGTTCTACATTTACAATGATTCAGTACATTGGAAGAATATACCTCAAGCACTGATGGGTCTTAAACTTCAGATTTTATGATGGATGAGCCATATGTCCCACAGGGGACATACCAGTATGTACCATGGAGCCCAGGGTCGTACATCTCGCTAGACGCCGAGTCTCGCGTTCTAGATCAACCAGCACCAGTTTGGGTTCCTGCCAATGCTCAAAGGGAGGAATGTCTGCGACAACTACCGACCCCTGGTACGATGGAATACTACAAAATGAGCAAAGTAAATAAAATAGAATTTGAATTTTACGAACAAGTTCAGGTAAAATTCATCAACATACTGGACGGATTAGAACTCTATACCAGAGTCTTCTCAAAGACTGACGAACAAAGTATACTTGACTACATTTTTGACCTAAGGGACAGAGGACGAGCAAGTTTTCTTATGGAAAGGACCTATTCCAAGTCGAGGAAATGGATGAGAGGAAAAGGGAGGATTACTATTCAGTGTGGCAGCTGCTATAACTTCACAAATGACAGACAAGGGAATCCGCCTGGGATCCTCAAACACGACCAAGTAGATCCGCTACCGCCAATGATAAAGTGGATGATCAAAAGAATGGTCAAATGGAGTATTATGCTTGCTACTTGCATTCCAAATAGTTGTATTATCCACATCTACGACTAGGGTGATTGCATTCCTCTACACATTAATCATCATGATTTTGTAAGACCCTTCTGCATGGTCTCATTTCTGAGCAAGAGCAATATTTTATTTGGGAAAGAAATTGATGTCGTCGGCCCTGGTGAGTTCAGAGGTTCTGTGGAGATTCCTCTACCGGTCGGTTCATTGCTCGTTCTTAAAGGCAATGGTGCAGACGTCGCCAAACATTGCATTCTAGGGGTACGACACCGTAGGGTGTTTGTGACTTTCCGCAGAATGGATGACAGCAAAATGCCATATGGATTCTAGTCAGACTCGGAACTGGAAGAGAGGGTTGACCTCTAAGTACATGCAAAGGGAACTCTTATCCTAAAGCATGACTTAGAAGGTCTGCTTGATCAGGAGCTCGTCGTACCTGGTATAGATGGTAAGATGGTTCACTTTCCTTTTTATAGCAACAAGATATGTATCTGATATATTCAGCCCACAATATATTCATAGCATGAGATGTTTTGGATGTACTCCAACATGGACTTTATATTGTACCTTTTCAAGGTGTCAGCCTATATTCAATCTGTAACATAATTATTGAAACAGATTAACGGAAATTTCTCTCAGAAATGTGCCTTTTTGTCAGTTGCTTTTTTGTGCGATGGATGAAAGCCACGAACCAAGCATTGGTTCAGAATTTCAATGATAAAGAATGAAACAACAAATATTTAATAATAAATAAAATTTAAATAAAAATAATCACCAATGAGTAAACAACAAAACAAATTTCTTTTGAAAATCAACGAACTAAAATTAAAATTTTAAAAATATATTTTGAAAAATTAAATGTGATAAAATCAATAAAAAAAGGAAAGAAATCTGTTGAGTGGATCATCTCATTTTCGGAGTTTCCTACTCTTTGTGCGTGCATCACAACCAGCTTTATCTGCATTAACTCTCTTCATATCCCTACAGAATTTCACATTCTGCCCAAAACCCCACAGAACTCTAGAAATCTTCTTCAACAAAATCAACCTATTCACATGACACATTTCTGCAAATTCAACATCACAAACTCTCAACACTGTTTTCATATGACTATTGGAGTCAGTACCCAGATTTTGACTCCCCATCTTTGAGATAGAAGTAAGACTCCCCTTTAAGGAACATCGCATCCTATTCTCAACACTTTTTGAGATTGGTGTAAGTCCCATCCACGGCTTCCAATTCTCTACCTACATTTTTGAGATTGGTGTAAGGCCCCTCCACGACTTCCAATTCTCTACCTACATCTTTGAGATAGGAGTAAGACTCCCCTTTATGGAACATCACATCCTATTCTCAACACCTTTCGAGATTGGTGTAAGGCCCCTCCACAGCTTCCAATTCTCTACCTACATCTTTAAGACAGGAGTAAGACGCCCCTTTATGGAACATCACATCCTATTCTCAACACCTTTTGAGATTGGTGTAAGGCCCCTCCACGGCTTCCAATTCTCTACCTACATCTTTGAGATAGGAGTAAGACTCCCCTTTATGGAACATCGCATCCTATTCTCAACAACTTTTGAGATTGGTGTAAGTCCCCTCCACGGCTTCTAATTCTCTACCTACATCTTTGAGAGAGGAGTAAGACTCCCCTTTATGGAACATCGCATCCTATTCTCAACACCTTTCGAGATTGGTGTAAGGCCCCTCCATGGCTTCCAATTCTCTACCTACATCTTCATGATAGGAGTAAGGCTGCCGTTTATGGAACATCACATCCTATTCTCAACACCTTTCAAGATTGGTGTAAGGCCCCTCCACTGCTTCCAATTCTCTACCTACATCTTCGAGATAGGAGTAAGACTCCCCTTTATGGAACATAACACCCTATTTTCAACACCTTTCGAGATTGGTGTAAGGCCCCTCCACAACTTCCAATTCTATACCTACATCTTTGAGATAGGAGTAAGACTCTCCTTTATGGAACATCGCGTCCGATTCTCTACTCACAACTTTTGAGATAGGAATAAGACCCCCACCGTAGCATCCTACTCTCAATCTTCGAAGTCATCACCTACACACTGATTCCCAACCTTTATAAATACCTGAAATTTCATAACTCAAAATTCACTCTCCGATCTCCAACGAGAGTCCCTACTCCTTGAGTTCAATCAGACGATCATCTGTTAATATCCCGAGTAGAAATAAATCACACACACAACTCTACACATACTTCCGCGTTTGTTGACTTAAGAGTTTGTATTGGTTTTTGTTAATCTCGTCGGTCAACGCTAATACACGCGGTGTGCTTGCCTAGCACACCCCACCTATTGGGGGTCCATTTATTGACCTCAATTTTGGTTGAGGTTTAGTTTTTCCTCTTTAGTAGCCTAAGGTCTAGCCATAGTATTTTCTTATTGACTATTCTTAGAAAACTAGACAAGGAACTCTCACCATTAGAAATTCTACAATTTTCTATTGACTATTCTTAGAAAACTAGACATGGAACCCTCACCATTAGAAATTCCAAACTTCTTATTGCCTATTCTTAGAAAACTAGATCTGGAACCCTCACCACTAGAAATTTCAAACTCTTCTCTACTCAACTTGAAGTTCCACATATTGGTCGGTCTAGTTCTTCCTCTTTAGTAGCCTAGGGTCTAGCCATAGGACTTTCCTGTTGACTATTCCTAGCACATGGAACCCTCACCATTAGAAATTCTACACTCTTCTCTACTCAACTTGGAATTCCACATAGAGGAACCCTCACCATTAGAAATTTCAAACTCTTCTCTACTCAACTTGAAGTTCCACATATTGGTCNACTGCCTCACATGCATTTTTAAGTTCAGTTGGTGGAACGAGAAGACTTGTCAGGTACGCTTTTACAATTTATAGTACCGTCTTTTTTCTGTCTTTTCCTTACATGTTGCATGTTTGCATTTACCTACATAAACTTGCATGTTAACCATAACAATAACCCAAAACCAAAACTAAAATCAACCAAGATAAAATTCACCGCCACAACATGCAAAATATAAAACAACTCAAAATTTAATCACAAACATCACATAAAATCACAACTTCAACTTAATTAAGATGTCTCTATCGGATGATCGGGAATCCCTCGGAGGAGGTAACCTATGGTTGCTAACAAGGCTTCCCATGATTTAAGTGAAATTATGGAACTCCTTAAGTTTGGTTTAGTAAGTTCATTTGGACTAAGTGAATCCAATAGAAAACAGTGATGCCGGAATGAGGGAACCGTAGGATCCTAACCAGTTTCGCTCCAATCAACTTTAATATGCCCTCATAAAGTTTAAAGAACTTCAACCATATGGCCAACTGATTTGATGTTATAACTTGACACACTAGATAACTCAAACTTGTCGCGGCAAGGAGCTTGGAGCTAGCATGNGTTCCACAATAAAATGTTTCAAATTTGAACCAATCCCCTTTCACACCTCTACGTCCGATTTCGTTGATACAAAATGTTCCAAATTTGAACCAATCCCCTTTCACACCTCTACGTCTGATCTCATTGAAAAGTACCCTTTGAAATTCTTTGAAGATAACTTTTCTTGATTTTTATCGAGAGTCTTCTTAAGTGACTTTGGTCATTTATGATGTAATTAACTATAGGGGCTTGCCCTTATAGGAAGCATGTTCAAACCCAGCTTAATATAAATCTTTTATATTAAATAGGGGAACTTGTCGGCAAATACAAAGGTTTCGCAGACCAAACCAACGTCGTACATTCCTTAGTTTATTTGATCGAGCCTCATCCTCAAGTCTTGTGTTTATCTTTCGGGATAGATAATCCCTTAGTTTATTTGATCGAGCCTCATCCTCAAGTCTTGTGTTTATCCTTCGGGATAGATACAGTTTGAGGTATAGTGCTCTTTCATTTAAACTATGAAAAATATGGGGTCAGTTTCATTTCATACTGAGGTACAATACTCTTTCATTTTAAACTATAAAAATATGGGGTCAGTTTGATTTCAAACTTCAACGTCCTTCTGAAGCGGGCGATAGGATTTTGATTCCGGCGACCGACAGCTTCTTACGGGCAACTCCCCACAAACCACCCTGAAATATCACCGACAATGTGCTACTTTAAAATATGATGGAGTGTCTAATGATGTTGTCAAGCTTAGGCTTTTTCCTTTTTCGTTAAGGAACAAAGCTAAAGCTAGGTTAAAGTCATTAGCACCTGGATCTAACAGAACTTGGGGAGAACTATCACCAAAATTTTTAGCTAAATATTTTCCTCCCTCGAAAACTACAAAGCTTAGAAACGATATTACATCTTTTTGTCAGTTCGAAGGGGAATCAATATATGAAGCTTGAGAAGATTTAAGGATCTCCTTAGAAGATTTCCACACCATGCTTTACTAGATTGGTTAATAATTCAAACTTTTTACAATGGATTAGTAGGATCACTTAGATCTATTATAGATGCTGTTGTAGGTGGATCATTAATGTTAAAACCTTTTGATGAAGCATATTCTTTAATAGAGGAGATGGCTACTAATAATATTCAATGGCTCTCTGAACGGATAAAGACAAAGAGAGTAGCTAGTATTCATGATTATGATGCAATGTCTATGTTTGGCATCTCAAATTGCTCTATATCAAAGAAGTTTGATCAAATTGGAGTGAACTATTCTCAAATACCATCAGTGTTAGAGTAAAATTCACTAGGATAGATAATTGAAGCTCCTCTTCCATCAGTAGGAAATGAAATAACTTCATCCAGAGCCTCGTTCTTAGCAAAGAATGCATTGTACTCACAGTGAAATGCTCCTCACAACTCATAAAGTTCCTTAATCCTCCTCAAGGTGGAGGAGCTTGGAAGGTGAAGAATAACGTTAAGATAAACTTCCCTGCTTCTATGTTAAATGTAGTATCCAAGGCCTGACATTACTTCATATCTGCCAGAATGATACCTATGAACAACCATAGAGAAGTTACTAATGATATAGCTATCCTAAACTTTTGTATCCAACAGATGGGCAGTTTAGATGTTGGCTTTATAATCTATAAAAACATTCTTTCTATTACTCTGGGTGAGATGACTGGTGGATTAGGACACCCTGCCCTGATTTTCATAATATGTGAGCAATCAGGAGTTGATTTTAGAATTGATGAGGAAAGGATTGAGCCTCTTAAACCTATTTGGCCAGCAAATATTAAAACCTGTGAATCTCATGTTGGATGGAGAGCGGGATGTAGGAGTAGGGATATTCCTTCTACTTATAGTACTCCTACTCTATAGGGGGTTATGAAACAGATGATGATCCAACAAGGAGATATCTTAAGGATAGACAATAGGATTAAAAATTTGGAGGCCAAGAATGCACATAATGATAATTTAACAAATCAAAAGTTTGACTATGATGTTGCACATGATGATGTTATGGTTATACACATGAGGGGTGACCACTCAGTATAGTTTCCTAGTCACACTATCTTTACCCCTTATCAACACCAGAACTTTGATATAAAAGAAGAAGATGATGATGAAGAAGAGGATGGTGAAGATGTCTGCTTGTCATAGTTCTGATCTTTTATTTAGTTTATAGTTTGTTGCACTTTTTTGTTGTTATTTTTTAGTTTGTATAGTATGATACTTTGATTTGTATTAAATTTTGTTGTGAACTATAGTTTATAGAGCTGTTTTTGAATTAAAATTTATTTTAGTATTGTTGTTTGTTTTTAACACTTTGTTGTATTTACTATTGGTTAACTCTTTCTCAGCAAATATTTTTTATAAATATTACGTGCTATTTAATGTTTTAAGTCTTGTAGCTTTTCATGCTAGCACCTGCAATATTTTAGAGTTAAGTTTCAAAAATAGAATCTTCGACAGATAAGTCTGTTCTTTATGTATTAACTGTTTTCTTCCACCCTGTATTTTCTATCTTTTATGCTTAATATTTTAAAAAAATTAAGTTTGGGGGGAAGAAAAATTCCTTTTTAGAAACTTCATTTTATTTGTTCTCAATTAGCTATATTTTAAAAAAATTAATTAATTTTATATGACTTGTGGTAGTAGAGCCCAACTTTAGATAATTATATTTGTGTTTCTAAATATATAGTAAGCTTAAGTAAAAAATTTCAATGATAATGGTTAATTCTAGAGATTAAGATATTTAATTTAAGAGAATAAGATTATGTTTTTCCAATTTAAGTAAACGAATTTGTAATTTTGAAGTATTGAGAATTTTAGATATTCATGTAAAAAGAAAAGATTGAAACTTTATAAAAATCTTCAAAGCTAAGAAGAATTTATAAAGTGAAGGAATCTGAAAAGTTTTTTTAACTTTAAGAAGAGGATAGTGAAGTTCAAAATTATTAAATGCTATCCAGATATAGTAATCCTTACATNTATATGAGAGAATAAGACTATGTTTTTTTCATTTTAAGTAAAGAAATTTATATTTTTGAAGTATTGAGAATCTTAGAGTTTCATGTAAAAAGAAAAGATTGAAAATTTATAAAAAAATCTTCAAAGCTAAGATGAATTTATAGAGTGAAGGAATGTGAAAAGTTTTTTTAACTTTAAGAAGAGGATAGTGAAGTTCAAAATTATTAAAGACTATCCAAATATAGTAATCCTTACATGAAAATGAAGATGAAAGAAAAAGAAAAGCAAAAAGCAAAAGAAAAAAAAAAGAAAAGCAAAAAGCAAAAAAAAAAAAGATAATGAAAAAAAAAGAAAAATATGTGAGGAGAAGCTTGAGGAGATGTCTAATCAAAAAGTAGTTTCACTTGAATCAACTTAAGAAAGAAGGCTTAGCTACATTCTCTAAACTTGTATTTAAGTATTAGCATACTTACTAGTAAAATTTTCATGAAGTATTTTTTCATATGGATATTCTAAGTGGCTTTAATATGAAAATTTGTAATTTTTCCTTGAAAAGAATAGAGAATTAGAAATCTTAGACTTGACTGCTAGATATTCTTATACATTTAGTATTAACTTGAGTTATTTTAAATTTTTTTTAAGTTATGCTATGATGTTTAGTAGACCAAAATATGAAAATCTAGAAACTAAACTCTTTACTATAAGTCATATTTTTATGTAGTAAAGGAGTTACCTAAGGACAACTAACATTTAAGTTTAGGGGATTTTGATGAACCAAAAATATATGCATTTTTAGACCTACATTTTATACTCATTTTTTGGTGATATTGCACTTTACAAGAAGGTAATTTTCATGTTTTATTGCCGGTTGATGATTTTTAGCACTTGGAGCAAAAAAGAAGCAAAAATGAAATTTTGAGTCAAAATGGCGTTTTGGAGAGAAATACGCAGCGTCGACGGCGACAGCATGAAGGAAGGAGTCCAGAACAGTGGGGGCGCCAATGGCGCCAGACTGGGTGCCAACGGCGCCATTTGACAGAGAACACAAATTAATTTTGGACCACTAGCATTGACGGAGCCATCATGGGCGTCGACGGCGCCATCGTGGGCGCCGACAGCGCTGAAGTCAGAGCAGGGCAAAATTCTAGAAGAATCGACAAATTTTGATGCTTTTTGAAGAGTTAATTGATACACCTCTAAGAATGCTCTATTTAGATCAAAAATTTATTAGAAAAAGAGGGGATAGTGTATCATTGTGTTTTCCTTAGTGTTCCATTGTGTGTATTGTGTAGTGTGGTGAGTCTAAGTGTAATTTCTTCTAAGAGTTGTTGGAGAGGGAAGTGGGAGATTTCTTCTTCCCTACTTCTTTGAAGAGATAATTAAGAGTCTTGTAAAGATAGAAAGAGTCTAATAGGAGCTACAAGGGATTTTCTTGGAGGAAGAGTTAAAGATAAGTGGTGTTTGTTTATTATTGTTGTATAAATTTTCTTTTATTTATAAAATTTGTATTTTGTCGTATCTTTTTCATGAGGTCTGAGTAGTTTTTTTTGTCTTTCTCCCAACTCTGAGATATGGTGAAATAAAGAGATAATTTCGATGTGCCAATTTTAAAATATAAAATAAATTGCGAAGATTTTTTCACTCCGTTTTTAATTTACTTTTCGATTTGGCCAATTGAAATGTTAACATCTGTTGTGAAACATACTATCCGGGATGGAGTATGAGCTTCACAACAAAGAGAGAATCACATTTGATTCCATGAATGAGTGTTTCGTTGATGGAATTGAGTGCAAATAAATAGAGACATATATTATTGGGCAAAGAATTAGAGATTCAAGGGTGAGAAACTAAAATCCTCAATTAGGTCCTAATGTTTAAGAACTAAAGCGAGAGTTAGTCTTCAGGGTAAGGGAAGTGAGAGCTTGGGAGTGAGACCCAGTATTTTCCCAGCCTAACTACGGACTTAGAGACTAAACCTAAGATTTGCCAACAGTTCTCTATAACACTTGACTGAGGGTAGATAATTAAAATTGCTCCTATTTGGCACAAGACATATTAAAACCATTTATCTCTCTCTTTTAACAAAAAAAACTCATTGTACTGGGATAGTTGTTTTCTCATATTTGATAACTTCTTCACAAAAATATAGTTTGGTAGTTATTGCTTAGCTTTGTTTAACAGTTTCCCTAGTAGTTAGTAATTTAGTTCTGATAGCACCCTAAACATTTGAAATTAGTATTGTAGATTTTCTTTATTTTTGTGAATTTCCTGATTTAAACTTCCATTACAAATTTACGTCTTCTTCGTGGGATTGATATTTGAGGCTAAAACATACAGTCTTGTATTACTTGATAACGAAACGTATACTTGCGTAGAATCCCAACATAAATTGCTTCAATCTCTTATTCATAAATAACAAATCAATCTTTTTGTGTCACTGCAAAGCGGAGTCAACTTTATAAATTTTACACATCTATAATTTAAGGATCAAGTTTTTGGCATCGTTGTTGGGGATTAAAATCTTGAAAGAGTGGTGTCAACTTAAAAAATCCTTACAAATAAAAAATATCTTGACCAAGTTTTTGGCGTCGTTGTAAGGGAAGGCAACGGTAAATTAAAAAGATTTGGTAAATTAGAAAATTTAGCAATAAAGTAAATAAAATAAAAAAAAAAATCAAAATCATAAAAAAATTTTTTTTTTGAAATTTAAGAGTACTTTTAAGAATTTTTTTGGCTCATTATATTTGTTTAGGCGTAGTATTGAATCTTACGTTTCATAATTAGAATGTATTATTAGAAAAGTTAAAAAACAAAAACCCAATCTCAAGCCCAAGTCTAACCCCAATTTTGCCCCAAAATTCAAAATCTCTCAAATTGAACTTCATGACTCCATAATGTCCACCCAGTTGATATCTAAAACTCTTCAGCACAATATCTTGGACCAATTTAAACTTTCAAGTGACCCAAATTCAAATCCTAACCCAATCCGAACCCAATTCTAGCCTAAATGCCCCAAATATGACCGTGAGCCAAATTCTCCTAAATTGAACCCACAAATCAATTCAAAATCACCCAATTGCTTTTCCAAACTTCTCATGACAATTAAACACATAAATTTGATCAATCACTTGACCAAAGTTTTAATCCAAACTTAACTTATACTAAGTTCAAACTAAAAGCCCAAATTTGAACCCAAACCCCAAACTTGACCAAACCCATTCAAATTGAACAAATGATGGTTATCATAGCCACTATTTGGACCATATGAGCTGAACTAGATCCACCTAGCCCACCCTACAAGAGACATGGACCAAGGGTCCCCCAAATTACGAGATTTCCCTCTTAAAATGACCAAACCCAAGATATCTTTGCCACCAAACATCAAACCTAACTCCAAATCACAATTAAGCTTTCTTTGGCTCCTCTGATTACCCTAGCCACCTCATCTGTCCTCACCGACCAGCCTAGTCACTGGAAAACATCAAAACTAAGAGGTCTCCATGGCCAAAACCCAAATTTAAAATTCCTTAAATTGGCTCACTCTCATTGGTCATTGGAGCTTCTCTTCCCTCACCTAAGCTGTGTTTTGTGCCCACTAACCAGCCCTCTTCAAGGCCTGAGCTCCTCTATTTAAATCAGCCCCCTCCACAGCCAAGAGAAGTAGTGTGCTTGAACCTAGGGTAAACTCTATCCAATTATCTCCAGACCTTTCTAGCACTCAAGACAAGCTCACCCCACCATTCCAGCCTCCCCCCACCACTAGAGAATCCTAATTTTAAACTTAAAATCTATGGCATTTTTCAACCATCCCAAAAAACCTTTCCAAACTTCAAATTAAACCACCCATGAGCTTCCCGAGAGTAAGAGAGGAAGTTCCCCATCAAAAACCCCATCCTTAGAGCACTCTAACCCACTCATAGCCAAGACCTCCCCACCGGTTGGAGGAAGTCTTGCTCAAAGCATTCACCAGATGAATCCAGCACCTCCAGTGCGATCTCCGGACTCCACTGAAGCTTCGCTAAGTATCTGAGTGAGGTCTCTTCTCTTAGACAAAGGTTTAGCTCATTTTCCCCATAATCGATCTCGGTTTGGGCTTTCGTGAGAAAAGTATAATTTCATAAGAATGTGCCATATAGATAGGTTTGTCTGGGCCAGATGAAGGTATAGGAACAAACCCTAAGCGATTTCATTAAGTATCGAGCAAAATCTTAGGGTTTTAAGTTGGATGGTTCTCGGGTTAGGTCACTTGAGTATGATGAACAGATGTCGTTCGTTTCCGCGTTTATTTGGTGGACAATCGAGAAGAAGCCGAATGATGGAATGGTGCATAAAGCGTAGGCTGACGAGGTGCTGACGAGGTGCTGACGAGGTGCTGACGAGGGTGGCGGCGTCAAATGACGGAGCAACATGCGGAGCTTCGGAGAGTCCCATTTTGCGCAGGCGACTGACTCGGACAAGTAGGAAATTAAAGGATTTTTTATTTATTTTAATTTCGGAACTTAGAAAATTCATAACTTAGTGTACAAAAATCATAAAAATAAAATAAAAATACTTTGCTACTCAGTGAACACAGGAGAACAATGTAAAACAAAAATTAAAATTATATGATTTGTACTATTTTAAATTAATTAAATACTCTCTGTAATGTTTTAATTTTTATTATGCAAACAATAATCACCATGACTTGATATTTTAGGAGTTGATACCCCATGTTAATAAGGTGTTCTTTGATTTTTTTTTAGGTCAAAGAGCATCTCTAGCTTTGAAACCTTAATTTTCAAGTCTAGTTGTCCATTTTTGCTTAAAATAATTATATAAATTAAAACATGAATCAGGAAAATATAATACTTGGTTTGGTATGTTCCTTGTGGCCAGAGGACTCTTGGAAAGACATAAATCAAGTTTAAATGTTTATGTAAATTACTATAGTTATATAAACCCTAAAAACTCAATAAAATTAAAATGAATAAAATAAAATTCAAAAATATAAAAACATGATTCCACATCGTAAATAGCGATCATTCTAACTCACTGTAAAAATTTGAAATTTATTTGAAATAATTTGAGCAATGAAGTCTATTTTCTAAGTAAAATGGTATTTTTGCATTAAAATAATTATAATAAATGAATTATAATTAAGAAAATTATGAAAAGTAGTTTTCTGAGTTCGTTGTGATCAGAGGCACTTCGAAAAAATAAAAATTATTTTAAAATAAATAGTTCATTTTTTAGCTATATTTTGAATTAAAAATAATTAAAAATAATTAAGAATTCAAAAATTATGCAAATGACCAAATTGTTCCTAATTGTTCTGTGATCACTTAGGACCCTTTAAAATATTTTTCCTAATTTTTCTAATTTAGTTATGTAATTTTAAATGCTAAAAGTGTTTTTTTCTTAATTTTTCATTAAAATAATTTTTATAAATAAAATAAAAGTTATAAAAATGAAAAGTTTGTTTCTTTGAGTTCTCTGGACTTAGAGAGATTTTGAAAAAATATTAAACGTAATTTTTTAAATTAAATCATATTTTTTTTATTTAAATAATCACTAAAACCATTAAATAATTGTAATAATTAAATTATAACTACAAATTATGAAATTTTATCCAAGTGGTCTTTTGGCCTAAGTGAACCTCCAATAATTTTCCCATGTACAAAAACTTTACTTTGATAAATTAAATAAATTAATATTGAAAATCTTATTTTCTGAGTTAAAATAATTATATAAATTAACTAAAATTTAGAAAAATCACATTTTCTCCTTTGATATTTTAAAAGACCCATGGGTGGCGTACCATTAAAATTTTAAAGTCATTTGAGTTATAATTGTGAGTTATGAAGTGGAGAGCTTTAAGGGCAAAATGGTAATTTTAGATTTCGATGTCTTACTTAAAATTTAGGATTAATCAAAAAGGTAAATGGGTAATTTTGATCATAATGAATTCTTTTGAATGTTTGAAACAAAAAGGGTTAGAGGGTAGAAACCAACTTGTCACATTTTCTTGATAAGGGCAAAACTGTAATTTCATAAATTAGTATGACTTGGAAGTTAATTTGGTTGGATGATACTAATGTAGTGGGCTTAAGTTAGGAAGATAATAATTCACTCATTTAAAGCCCTTGATTGGTGATTAGATGATAGCATGATCCTTTAATAAGAATATATCTCACTTAAATTAACATTTTGATAATTACAAATTCACCCGTGAAATTGTTAAGGGGTTAGTAGTGAACTAGGCTTAATCAAAGATTTTTTAATGAGGATTAGAAAAGATAACATAATAATTATGAACATTTTGTAAACACTACAAGCTAGACTTTAATCTGGGGTATAAAATCCTTAACGATTTTGAGTTTGTCCCTCAATGCATTCACTCACATAATTTTTAAACAAAACAATAAGTGACTGTCTGATTACCCCACTCTTGGGATAATTAAAATATCAAGGTTCACTGAGCATAAGGTGTATTAATTTATTAAAACTAAATCTAAATTTGGATGGTTAATTGAACAATATAATAGGTTAAAATGAACTTGAAACGTTTCAAATAGTATTAAAAGTTCTTAGTTCCCCGAACACTTTTATGACTTTTTGGATATTTTAAAGGACAACTGAACTTATTATACTTTGTTCCAGAAAATCATCTATTAAAACTTTTATGAATCCATCAAGTTATACATGGGGTTTAGTAAATATACCTTCTACTGGTCTTTTGGTTTTTCATTCTTGCAATTTATTTAAATTTTCTATAAAATTATATATATGTTGCAAGTTCTAACATTTCAGTAGGAGCAGCCAGAAGATGACAGGTACGCCTTTACAGTTTTATTTATTTCTGTCATTTCATTTATTGCAATTTACTACTACTTCAACATACCATGCATGCTTGGTTGATAAAATGAAATGTTTTCAAAACTAAAAATTCAAACAATTTTTAAAATTAAATTAAAATCTTTCAAAGGTAACCATAAATTCTTTGAAATACAATTAAATATAAAACATCCTTTTGAATTTACGGGAGTCACTCGGATGAGGTAACCCACGGTTGTTAACAAGATCTCCCTAATTTAAATGAGCTTAACAACTTGTTTAAGCTAAGTAAATTCAAAAGAAAATAGTGGTACCGGAACGAGGGAAGCGTGAAATCCTAACCGGTGTCGCTCTAATCAACTTTAACCCTCTCCCCCCATAATGATTGAACTGAACTTGTCATTTAAATCTAACCTTTAAACTTTAGGACTGCTACTTTGACGAGGAGCTCGAAGTTAACCATGAGGGCAGCATTCTACAACCGCAAGTGGATCTACAACAGCAAATCTTTCTTAGACTTAAACAACAAGTCATAAGATTTTGAGGTCGTTTTTCTAGTGCAACATAATCCTCACTTTATCTTTACGCCTTTGGACAATCATGTTGTGCAATCTAAGCCCTAACTCGTTTTACGATTCTGAGGTTGTCATTTGTTACGACATAAATCTTCCTAACATCCAGGCTATTTATATGATTGTATCATATCAATGTAAACCCTAAATAATAAAATTGGTAGGATAAAACATTCAATAATTTCCTTCTCAAAATTAAAGTCAAACCATATGTAGCTTGGGAAGTCATTGAGGTTCTCCTCAGGAACTATATCAACCCCTAGTTTTCTCCCTTTATATTACATAAAAATGTTCCAATTTTGAGTCTTTCCCATTTGACACTTCTTGGTCTGATCTTTGAAGAGTCCTATCCTTTGAAAGTCTTAAAGACAATATTTTTTATCTAAATTGAGAGTTTTCTTAGGTGACCTCGGTCATTTAAGATATAATTAACTATAGGGGTTTGCCTTTATAGGAAACTTTAAAAGCACAGCTTAATATAAATCATATCTAATCGTTTATATTAGATAAGGGAATTTGTCGATCAACATAAATGGTTTCGCAGACTAAAATAGATGTCATAAATTATTTAATTTATTTAATCGAGTTGCACTAGTAAATAATATGTCTATTCCTCGGGATAGATGTATCACTTGTGGTGTTGTGTTTGTTTATTTAAACTATTGTTTATATGAGATCGGTTTGGTCTCGTATTTTTAAGATTAAAATATTACTTTCCAAAATAATGTATATTATATATATATATATATATATATATATATATATATATATATATATATATA
>JXCR01147091.1:200182-219836 GCA_002079205.1 Phalaenopsis hybrid cultivar
TATATATATATATATATATATATATATATACATATTTTAGGTGACATGAGTGATATGGGTGGTATAAATGTAAATATAAAATTTTATATGCAAGTCTAAATTTTAAAATCAATGAAAACATATGAGAAATTACAAAATTTGCACAAATATTTATTCTAAGTGATATATGTATGTATATACATTGCAAACCCTAGCATATATAATGTATATACCTGTACATTTTAGTTTGCAGACTATACATGCCATAAAAAAAATTCAGAATGTTCTAAAAAAATAATAATAATAATTAAGATAAATTAATTGCGGCCATAGGTTCAATATAAATTGCTGAAATCAGCTCAATCAAGACTAAGAGTGATGAATAACTGAATAAGCAAGTCGTGTATAATCGCCATTACTTGATTCCATATAGACTGAACAGCATTTAATGTTATGGAGTAAAGCAATAGCAGATTAGCCAATCACGATTCCCAAATCGAAATCAAATGAACAGAGAGAATCTGCTATAAAATTTCTTCAAAAATTTAAAAAAAAACTAACTGCAGCTCTCCCATTTTTTAAAGCAAAGCAAAATCGATCGTGGCCCCAAATTCCAAATCATAAAGTAGTACAGAGTTAGCTGTATTTCTCCCCAAAATATTCGAATCATGAAGCAAAGAGAGAGGATTAGCCGCTGTTTCCAATAATTTGGATATTTATAAACATAAAAATAAGAAGAGAGCAAATGGCATGGCAAGTATGTAAATCTTTCTAAATCATGATCATCAGACATTTATGTTGTACAAAAAAGAAAAAAAAAAAGAAAATTCTTCAGAAATGGTTGTTCTGCAAAATTCAAATTACCGATGTCAACTTCCTTTTTCTCTTTTGGTAATCTTTGAGCAATTGTTTCATGAAGAGAAGTAGACTCAAGCTAAGAAAAATCAAGCTCAGCCAGCACACCCCGAAGCCAAATGATCTCGGAACAAGCATAAGGCATAGCGCGATATTCAGATTCAGCAGATGACTTAGACACTCGATCTTGTTTCTTGCTCTTCCAAGATATTAAAGAGTTATCGAGAAACATGCACCATCCAACAATAGATCGGCGTGTATCAGAACAACCAGCCCAATCGACATCACTATAGGTTGTTAAGGTGATAGGAGACTTCGCAGAAAAGAACAAACCACGATGAAAAATACCTTTTAAATACCAAACAATACGTTGAACTGCAGCTAAATCAAGATATGTATGGGCTTGTATAAATTGACTAACTTACTGTACAGCAAATGAAATATCAGGACTCGTAATAGTCAAATAATTGAGACTCCCAACCAATTGTCGATATAGAGATGGTTCAGATAGAAATTCACCATCATTCTGTTGATATTTAACATTTACTTCCAAAGGAGTATCAGCAGAGCGACCATCTTGAAGACCAGCCAAAGCAATGAGTCTCTTTGCATAACTGTGCTGATGAACAAAAATATCAGTGGGAGAAGAGTGAACCTCAAGTCCTAAGAAATAATTTAATGATCCCAAATCTTTTATATGAAAAGAACCCTGAAGAAGCTTCTTTAGCTAAGACATCAATTGATTGTCAGATCCTGTGATGATAATATCATCAACATAGACTAATAACAAAACAATTCTCTTGTCAGTTTTGCAAAGGAATAATAATGAATCATACTAAAATAAAAGAGAAGCTGAGAAGAGTATTGCAAAACTTTTCAAACCAGACCCGTGGAGCTTTTTTCAAACCTTATAGGAATCGTTTGAGCTTACAAACATCGTGTGAAGGTGTAGAAAACAAGCTTGGAGGAGGAGTCATATAGACATCTTCTTTGAGACCCCCATGTAAAAATGCATTATTAACATCCATCTGCTTTAAGAATCAACTTTTAAATGCAGCAATAGATAACATCAGTCTGACAGTTGTCATCTTAGCCACAAGTGCAAATGTTTCTTTATAATCAATCTCGCATTCCTGTCGATTGCCAAGAGCTAACAATCATGCACTATATATGTCAAGAGAATCATCAAATCGGAGTTTAAGAGAGTAAACTCATTTACAACCAATGGGTTTAACATCTATAGGACAATAAACAATATCCCAAGTGTGATTGTCTTGAAGTGTCTGAAGTTCCTCTTGCATGACTTTGACCTAGCAAGTATGTTTAGCAGCCTGAAAGTAAGAGGTGGGAACAATAGTATTAGTTAAAATTGCAGAATACCCATATCTATCTAGAGGACGGATACATCGAGTTGATCGTCGAAGTCTTATTGGAGCAATTTCTGGATCAGGGTCGGGGAGGAGTGAAGGTGAAGGGGGCAGGCGTCGTGTGTAGACAATGTCCGTCTTAAACCGTTTATCCGCAGAAGAATTATTAAATTATAGAAGGATAATTGTATCTGGTGTTGACACATGATACTGAAAGTAATATTTATGTTAAAAAAATCATTTTCCGATAAATATATCAGTGACTATCAATCGAATCATAACACACAAAACCTTTATGATTAAGACTCTACACCATAAAGGCACGTCGTACTGACTTAGCTGCCAACTTATGGCGTTCATTAGCAGATAGATGAATAAAGGAAACACATTCGAAAGTATGTAGCATATGATAATTATGATATTTACCAAAAAAATTGATAGTAGGGAGAATCATTCTTCAATTGTTGAGATGGTAAACGATTAATGAGATAAACTACATTAGATAAAGCTTTAGCCAAAAATTTAGCTGGAACAGAAGATTTTATCATTAATGTGTGCATAGTATCCAATAGATGCCAATTTTTTTGTTCAGCAACTAGTGTATAAGGACATGAATGTTGTGAAACAATACCTTTGTGATGAAGAAATGCTTACTCATGAGACATTTATTCACCGTCATTATCAGATCGTATGGTTTTTATGCAAGCGAAAATGCTAAAAAGGTTTAAAATACAGTAAATACATCTGTTTTGGAACGCAAAAAATAAAACCAAGTAAATCGACTGTAATTATCAATAAATGCCACAAAATATCTATATTGAGCATTTGAAATAATTTGTGTAATTCCCCAAACATCACTATGAATAAAGTCAAAATATTTATTGGCACGACTACCTGAAATTAGAAAATGTAATATCTTACTTTTTTCAAGTTTACAAACATAACAGTCAACTACTAAACTTTTATCTGTAAAATGAGAAAAAACCACTTTTAAGTAAATGCTTCAACACCATACCATTTGGATAATCTAGTTTTTTATGTCAGATGCCCGCCTTATTCTCAACAACTGAAGAAGCTAATAACATATTCTGAGGAACGACAAATTGTAATAGAAACAGTCTGCCCACTTTAGGCCCCTTCGTTATCACCTTTCCCGACACCTAATTCTGCACAATATAACCAGCACGAGAAAAATGTGTGTCACAGTTATTATCCACAATTTGACCATCAGTGAGTAAGTTAGTAGATAATTTAGGAGAAACCAAGACATGTCTGTAGGAGTTAATATCACCAACTGTCGTAATTGAAATATTATTTCCATCAGCAACCTGAATATGTTGAGTACTAGTGTACGGCTGTTTGTTATGCGATAAATCAGTTGTGTCAGTCATATGATTAGTGACGCCCAAATCAACAAACCAAGGAGAAGGAACGGAAGTAATAGTTTCACTTTTCCCTTGAAGCTCGAGAGATGAAAAGGCAGAGAGAATCATTTGTTGAACCATATCTGATGTGACAACTAATTGATTATTGTCAGCAACTGTGGATGTAAAGCTAGGATTGCGAGTGTCAGATACCATGGCATGAAGCACTTGTGATTTGTAGTTTTCGGGTCATGTAGGGCACTCCGTAAGAATATGTCCATTTTGTTTGCAATAATTACAACACTTATTTTTACAATTCCATGCAATATGAAAAAATTTTTAATGTTTCACCTGTTGTACTAATAGCAGCTTGTGTCTCCAATCATTATTCTTCGCGCAATAATTCACGAAAATAGATATCAAAACAAGGAATCGGATCTCTGTTCAGCAACTCAGCCTAAGCAGTATCAAATTCAAGTATGAGCTTCATTAAAAATTGATCACGACGACTTTCTTCATGAATAGCCTGAAGACTAACTAAGTTCTTCTGTGACATCTTAGCATAGATAAAGCCAGTATATTCACTCCATAAATTTAGAAAACCAGAATAATATTGTTTAATTGAAAAATTACCCTGACTATAATTAATCATGTCAAGTTCCAATTGAAAGTGTTTCGCAGAATTATCATGATTGTAAATACGCTTCAAGTATTCCCGCATTTTGTTAGCTGTGTCAAAGAATCGTAAATTGTTCACCATATGAATCTCAATGGATCCTAAAATCCAGGAAATAATCCGAGCATCCTTTGCTTCCCATTGACTCAGATTTTTTGCCTCAATAGGAGCTAAAGAAGACCCATCAATATGGCCCCAAAGCTCGTTCCCTTTTAAGAACATTTTCAGTTGAAATTCTCATGTGGCATAATTCTTTTTCATAAATCTGATGGCTAAGATTTCAAAAGACATTCTAAATAGAATTGTCGTTGATCAAAATCAACCAGAAATCAAAGAAGACCAAGATATCCAAAAAAAAGTTCCATATCGCTGATCTAAATCAACGTGAAAGGGCTAGGTCATAAAAGTTTTGGGCGCAAGAAGGAAGATTGTCGATCTTATATTTAGATTTCGACGGAAGAGGCAGACGCGAGACGCGAGACGGATCAGACGAATCGCAGTTTGCAGCGTCGACTTCAGCCTGAGACGAATCAGACAGATCCCACTTCTGACACCAAGAGGTTACCAAAAGGGAGACGCGACACAGATTGCGGCTTCGTCTTGAGATGGATCGCAGCTTAGGCTTGAGACGAATCAGGGCTTGCAACGGAAGAGACGGATCGCGGCTTGCGACGGAAGAGACAGATCAGACTTGTCGCGATCGAAGGGATGATGCTCGCGACAAAGACGGATGAGAAGACCGTGGCAAAGTTGATCACGGCAGAGAGGATCCGGAGCAGCGGGTTTCCTTGAACTCCGACGAAGGCAGACGAAGATGCCGTAGAACTAAAACAAGGACAAGAATGTTTGCTTTCATTCCAATAAATAATAGTGAAAATATATTTTAGGTAACAATAATCTGTATAAACTAATTTAGGTAACTTAAATAAATATATATCCCTAATATAAATATTCAGCTAAAAGAAAAGAATTCATGCAAATATAATATTTTCTTCTTTACAGTATTGCGAAGAATGAAACTTTTTATTCTGTTTTATTTCATTTACTCCTGATTAATAAAATCAA
The DNA here is from genome assembly GCA_002079205.1 of Phalaenopsis hybrid cultivar. Lineage (NCBI taxonomy): Eukaryota > Viridiplantae > Streptophyta > Magnoliopsida > Asparagales > Orchidaceae > Phalaenopsis > Phalaenopsis hybrid cultivar. The sequence goes on from JXCR01147091.1 coordinate 205,489, forward strand.
TGTGAGTTAAAAGCTTAAAGAGACAATAACAACAATTTAAGTAATTATGCTTTAGGAGCCTGTAATTTATTCTTGTGACGAAGCAATAAAATCATTAAAAGTATGATACAATGCTCAAATATTCCAACAGAAAGAAGAAATTAAAGATGCTTCACAAATCCAAGCACTATTCCGAACCTCTGCAAATTTGAACATAATAAGACCTTATACTACTCCAAGTATCTCATATCCAAAGAATGATATTAGAAATAATCAAGAAATAAAACCTGTACATATCGACTAAACAGTCCAAGAATACATTTATGATCCCAAACTAAATCTCAAATTATAAGAAACAGTCTTTTCCCTCACATGAGATATTCCATAGTCAAACCTCATAAGAAAATGAGATTCTGAAATATTTTGCCTCCAAATGTTCACTGAACTGAAAGAATTTTTACAATCAAATTAGAAGTAGGGAAAATCCAAATGTTCACTGAACTGAAAGAATTTTTACAATCCAAATGTTCACTGAACTGTCAGTTAAAATCCCAATGATTTTCACATATTATCTACAAGGGATCATTTCTTCTTTATGAAAAGAATTAGAATAGAATGTATATTCCAACAATTCAATATAGTAAAGATCGGTAAATCTTGCCACTCATAACCAAGAAGTCCTAACATGAAAGTGAACATTATATTAGACAACTAAAGAGGAGGGGAAAGAAAAGAATTATTCATAGAAATTGTAAACCTTAGAGAAAGCAAGCAGCAAAAGAAAATCCAACCCAAAAAAAACTCCAAATTTTCCAAACAAAATTCCAACCACTAGCAAACTCTTCCCCAAAGGGGGTATAAGAATGAATTCGTGCATAAGGCGAGCCAATTTTCATCCACAAAGAGCATAAGAAAGTATCAAACACTTCTCATCTCAACAATAATCAGAAAGATAGAATGTGCATATAATATGTAAATCATTTCATCCTTAAGGACAGAATCAAAACAAAATGTATATTCCAATAGTTCAAAATCGTAAAGACCCATAAATCCTTTAATTCGCATCTGAGAACTTCCTTCTTTAAATTTCAATTACTCAAATAAAGATGTGTAGAAAGAAATTTAGAAGCAAACGAATTTTCCAAATCGCACAAGTGAATCACCAACCCCTAAACCTTCTCCACAAGGGAGTATTTATAGCCGAATGAGAATGGGAAACACCTTGCCAGCGGTGAAAATCAGGCGGAAAATTGGTTACGGGAAGTGACCGACAGCCACATTCGATCGCAGGGGTTGGTTACGATTGTCGGGGAAGAGGAATACCGGGGGAGCTTCGCGAATCGCAACCGAAAAAGGGCAGATCGGGTTCGGCCCTAGGGCTGGTCTCGCGAACGAGAGAAAGGAGGTCGCGTGCGTGAGTTTAGGGGTCACGGATTTAGAAAATAGAAATTTTTCTTTATTTTTTTAACTCCCCTTTTTATTTTAAATTAATAATTTACTTAAATTTTGTCGATTTGAATAGAATTCAACCTCGCACGAAACTATATCGAAGTGGATGTTCTTTATTGGTAATTTCGACATTCCGGATATGTTCGCGCGGCCCATTTCGTCATCCGGAACCACCCAGAAAAGTTTGTCGACGATCGCACCAATTTAACTTCAACTCATGCGCATCAAGGGAAATGAAGTTATTGCGGTCCGATCGGAGTCGTTTAATTAGCAAATTGATGACCGGTCCCCGCCTAAACGACAACCATAGTAAAACATTTTTTCTCTTGGTAGAAAGTCAAACGTCGTACGTCGTGGGATCTACCTATGTCTTTCAAATCCTATAGGAATGCGACTTGAGCTTCAATACGTCGGTTTTAATCAACTCAACTGAATGCTGAGGATTTGAAACAGTCCATATAAAACTTTAAGGAGTGAGAAAATGACTTTAATTTCTAAATACTGTGAGTCTCAATCTAGACCTTTATGAATGTCAAAAGGAAATCCTAAGGCTATATTTTAAGCTTTGGGGAAAGAAAAGAAGGACCTCAAAATTGAGGTCAACGGTAAGAAAGATGAAAATATCTCTAATAAAATCTCCTACAGATTCATGCACCGCTCATATACTTTCATAATATCTCTCAAAATCTCTCACTAATCCTTACGAGAAAGGTAGAATTCTAAATCTCCACACACACACCTCTCAGAAGAGGTACGGCCAAACTCTATCTAAAACTTCCTAAAAATTCCTCCTAATCGTCCTTCATGAGAGAGGTTAGCCCCCCTTATTATAGAAAAACCAAAAACCTCTTTCACTAATCCCAAAACTTCTTATATGCAACAGTATAACAACAATTCTGATTATATTTTTCACTTATATTTTCTTATTTCGCAACAAAACCAAAAACTTATTCCTGAAGAAAAATAAAAATTTAACTTTTAATTTATATTAGGATACCACGCAAGTATATGTATCGTTGTCAAGTAATATAGAATTTTTTGATTAAGACCTAAATATCGAACCTACATGGAAGATATACAATATACACTTTTTGGAAAACTTTCTATTTTTAAGAAAAATAATTATTTAGACTAAAGACGTTTTCGCAATAAAGAAAGTTTAAATATTTTTGGTAATTTTAATATTTTGACAAAAACAGTACAAACTTAAATAAAAAACACTAAATATAAAAATATCTTTTTCCTTATCATAAATCCGTAATAAGTATAGAAATTCTGTTGTAAATGTATGCATATTGTGTTGTGTTAAATAGGAGCAATAATATTATTTACCCTTATTAGAGATGCTATAAGAAACATTGGCTAATTTAAAGTTTGAATAGTTCTGAAGACCGGCTAGACAGGGAAGATACTAGCTCTCACTTTAGAGTTCCCTCGATTCCCTCAACCTGGGGGCTAACATTTCGTATCAAAACCTAAAATAATAAACCAAGTTGGGGGCTTTAACCCTCCCTTGATTCCCTCCACCTGGGGGCTAACATCTTGTATCAAAACCTAAAACAATAAACCAAACATCGATTCCCTCCACCTGGGGGCTAACATCTCGTATCAGATTGGCCAAATCGAGAAGTAAATCACCTGGAGGCTAACATCTCGTATTAGAACCTAAAATAATAAACCAAGTTGGGGGCTTTAACCTGTCACTTTAAAGTCCTCTAACTCGTATCAAAACCTAAAACAATAAACCAAGTTGGGGGCTTTAACCTATCACTTTAAAGTCCTCTAACTCTACCCCTTCAATGAATATTTTCTTTTTTATTTGCACTCAATCATATGAACTACATTCTCATTCATATAACCTCATGTGATTCTTTTCAATTGTTGACTGAGACAATACCATCCCGGTTCTTAAATGTTTTCACAACAAATTTTAACATCTGGATTGACCAAATCAAGAAGTAAATGAAGTACTTGGATTTAAATCATCACAACTTCTTCCAACATTAAATATCAATACTCTCCACAACTTCCATCCAACACTTAATTACTTATCATTTTAAGAAGAAAGATAAAAAAACTACTCAGAATCCATGGAGAAAAACAACACTTTAATTTAAAAGAAGAAATCATTGTCAAACTAACAACAAGTCTCGATTAAAGAAACCACACTTTCGTTTAAAAGTAGAAATCATTGTCAAACCAACAACAAGTCTCAATTAAAACCCACACTTTAGTTTAAAAGTAGAAATCATTGTCAAACCAACAACAAGTCTCAATTTAAACTAAAAGTAGTCTAAAACAAATGTTCTCATTTTAAGAAGAAAGATAAAGAAAACTACTCAGAATTCATGGAGAAAACAAAACTACACTAAAAATCATTGTCAAACCAAAAGTCTCAATTAAAACCAAAAGTAGTTTATAAAAAAAAATAAACTTATCTCAAGTCCTCCACCAAACTTTTGAAGTTCCTTTGAATCTCTTCTCTTTTACAACACTCTCAATATAAAACTATAAATAATAAAATGATAAATATTTGGTGCCTGAAAATCTCTCCAACTAACTCCCTAATTTTTGAACTTTCAAAACTTTTTCAATACTTTTAGGACCTCTTTCAAAGTCCAAATCTTCTTTCTTTTATAATTCTTCAAAAGGTGTATTGGTATCTCTTCAAAATGTGTCTTGGTTCGATGTATTTCCCCAAGAGATGCATCCTTTCGCAATAATTTTCGTCCATGGTGGTTGTAATCTATTATGCCAATAAGTACCTCAAAAACCTCTTCAAAATTCGCAAAAATCAAATTTACTCGTCAAATAACTGCCACTAACGCTCAAGAGCGGGGCCTATAGCGCTTAGGCACTACCTTCTTTGTTTACCCGACGTTTAAGCGTCGGATCTGGCGCTTAGGCGCTAAAACACTTTTGCACATTTTTCACATATTTGCTCCAAATTTAATCCTTTTTCACTCCTCTAAGCATTTTTCACCTTTTTACATGTACATGAAAGAAGAACACAAAATTATCTTCCATTAAAGTGCAATATTTCAAAAATAGGTATGAAAATGTGTCTAAAAACACTATATATTTTAAGCGTATCAAAATCCCCCAAACTTAAAATGTTACTTGTCCTGAAGTGACACTTTAATCTTTAAAAACTAAATATGTATGATATGTATATGAGCTTCTTTAGAAGTTACTAAAATTTAGATTTAGAAATATAGTAGTCCAATTTAGAAAAAAATATTTAGTAAATGAAGATCAACTTAAAGTTTAGAAATTTTTACTGTTAAGAAAGATGAAAATATAAGTTCCTATCTAATTTAGAAATATTGTAAGTCTTCCAAATTTAGAATTTAGTTCTTTTATTATCTCCACTTAAATTTTTTTATTAAAAATAATTTTACTTACTATATTATATCTATAAGCTTAAGATTTTTTTAAGTCTTATACTTTAAAAAGATCAAATGTAGATATATTATATCTATATGTTTAAGATTTTCTCAAGTCTTATACTTTAAAAAGATCAAATGTAGAACTAATTTTTTATTAGGCACTAATCCTCAAGTTTCTCTTCCCTTATATTTTTTTCTTTTTCTTTTTCTTTTTCTTTTCTCTTTTTTTCTGTCTTTTTCTTTTTAGGCAAGGATTATTAAATCTGGATAGGCTTTTAATAATTTTGAATTCTACTTTTCCTTTCCTAAAGCAAAGTCTTGATACAAAATTTTTACTTATAAATATAATAATAGCTTTGAAAATTATTTTTAATAAAGAAATGTAAGTATTAAAAATAAAAGTTTAAATTTCTAAAATTTTCAAAAATACAATATTTCTTACTAAAGATAGTTACTTATATTAATCATTTTCTACACTAAAAACTATTAACTTAAATTTTTTCTTCAATACTCAAAATTTCAACTAAATTCTTTTACTCATTTCTAAAATCACATTATACTTCCCTAATATAACTTCATATACATGATCAATTTTTCTTTTCAAATCAAATTCACTTGTAGTTCATTTGAGAAAAAATAAAATTAAAGTTTTGAAAATATTTTTCATCTCCCCCAAACTTAAATTTTTATCAGATTAAACAATTTAGCATCAAATATATATAAGCAGGAATTGAAATAAGAATAACATGCTTATAGGAATTTTTATACCCTAATGATACAAGTATAAAACTAAAAATAGGAGAGTAAAATTAATTTTGATCAAATTTTGTAATATTTTCATTTCAATTAACATGTAGAGATTCAATAGACTTCTAAACAGTGGGTATAAACATAAAAGCAAACTAACACACTAACTTGACTACACAATCTCAACATAAAAACAAACACACTAACATGATAAAAGAAAAATACAAGGTAGCAATTTCCTAAGTTTCAAATTTAAGACCTAAGTTAGCAAGATTTTCAACTTTACAAAAGACATAGAATTAAGTTAAGTTCTAAACTGACTAAATCACAAAACTCACAATAGTTACTACCCTAGAATTTTAAAACAAACTACTAACTAACACAAACATTACAATGCAATTAAAAATAAAAGTCTCACACATCATAATATCTAAACAAGTAAACATACATACATGTCTCAAGTCCAAAACATGAAAACACATCACATCTCAATTATCACTTAAACATAAAAGTACAAACCACATCACATACTTCAAACCAACACATAGATGCAAATGTAGCAAGCCCGGACCACATAGTTCATATCATATTACAATCATAAAAAAAATCTCTCAGTTCTACTCTTCATCCTCTGAATCACCGCTATCCCAAACTTTTGCAGGCTCATAATCAGGGTATCTAGGATATTGAGGAAATTTCACTCATTGGTTACCCCTAATGAGGCTCTCCAAAGATGAGTGAAATTTTTCTTCATAATCACTTTTTCTCCTATTATACCTATCAGTATGCTCTGCAAAACGCTCTAAATTTTGTACCCTATCAGCGGTAAAATTAATATTATCCTTCATCCTCTGCAATAATTGATCTTAGGTCTCAGTAGACTCACTTCAATATGTAGAAGCATGTGAGGTAGATGGTCTAGATGAAGAAGCAGCAGACGTCTCCATTCCATAACTCCTAGAAAATCCTCCTCTCTAGCCAAAAATAATGCTCAGAATAAGTCTTCACGTTCATCTTAGTGATGGGCTTTAGAGGTAACAACACTTCCTCCCAGCTATCATATTTAACTCCAGCCTACCCACACAAAGAAAAAATTAAGAAATCAAATCACAGACCTGTAGTAGTAATGGCAGTGGCAGAATTGATGATAGTCTGACAAATTAAAGCTCTTATGTTGATGAGCTTTCCTTCCTGGATACAATAATTTAACGTCGCTCTCTCTCTCTAGTCACTTCACTGAGATGATTTGTTAGTAGCAGACGAGCAGAAATAAAATAGTGTAAAGCCTTTGAAGGTGCACATAACTTTGAAGTTAGGAAGTTGACTCTCCTCTCATTAATCTAGTAAGAAATAATCTCGTCTAACTCCGCTTCAGTCGGACTATAATTTGCATAAATACATAATGTATCAGGTGGTAGATGATAAAACAAGTTGATTACCTCTAGTGAAAAAGGTACCAACTTTCCTCGAACCATGACTCTATTGTCTTCAGCCTCAGGGAGGTTTGCCTAGAACTCCCTAACAACAGAAATAACCACCACAGCAGAGAAACAACATAATCGTCCCCACTGTCGGCGAACGATCAAATCCTCTATCTCTCCACCAAGATTCCTAAAACACCGCTCCTGAATCAATTTCTGTGATTGCAACGCATCATTGTACTGATCCTGAGCCTTCAAACTAACATATTTACTCGAATCGAAAGGGCTCTTTCCTTTACTTCTCTTCATTCTTGGTGTCATTATACAAATTTTATAAATTCCAAAAATAACTTCAAAAATCAAGTATAAATTACTAAACTAAACTTCCAAAGTACAAACTACACTTCTCATGCAATTTCCATAGATCTTTTTCTCATTTTTCACCATGAATAGTGAATTTTCGAATTTCTCCAAATGTGCTCAAAATACATAGAGTGAACATCCAAAATTTTTCCATATAAGTAAAGCTTTTACCTAAAGACACTTGGATCTAGCAAATTTCACTTGATTTTACCAAGAAGTCTTCACTTTAGATGTGCCCTACCCTTCCAAAATCACGATTTTGAGAGGTTGAAGGTGACGGGAGGTGTAAAAATGGTGATTTTCAGGCCAAATTTTCACTTTTAACCATCCACGAACTGGTTTTCATAAACCAGTACTTAAGCGCTGGTAAATGGAGCTTAGGCGCCTACCTCTCAGATTGGCTTGCACTTAAGCGCGAGATGTGGCGCTTAGGTGCCAGTGAACGATTTTCAAAACTTTCAAATTAAACTAAAATGCACTATTTGCCTAAGTAAATCACCCCTAAATGGTCTCATAGCACTTAAATGACTATTTTCAACTTCCTATAACTCCCCTCTCTCTCAAAATTCTCCATAATAACTATCTCAATTTGAGGCTAAAAATAACACAAATTTTACATGAACAAACTTATATTAATTCACAAACAAGTACAAATACCTTTAAACACTTAATTCTCACTCCAAATAGACTTGGATGAGAAAATTTTCCTAAATACAAATACACAACAATCATTACACATAAAGAAGTCATAAATACTAAAAATAAGACTTAAACACTAAACCACTTGAAATCAATAACTTTTAACACACAAATTCTAACACTAAACTTAATTCTGTTCTTCATTCAAAGGAACAAATTTCTGTCTTTCATTAGTCTCTCCAAGAATATAGAGTTGATAAAACGGACAGTGGTGACGAGCTCTGATACTATTTTCTTTAATCCACTTCTGCTTTATGAACATCGCCTTATTCGCTTGCTCTATATAACTTGTGTAGCTAAATTGCATCTTCAATTGCCATCCAATATGCTCTAGAAGTGCATGCAGCTCAAGTACTTTGGTCTCCAATAAAGCCATAGTATTTTCCATTTTGTTGATTTTGTCTGATATCCCTTCAATACTAACGGCTAGGAAAACCGTTATAAATCTCTTGTGCACTTTGACTAATGAACCTTTTCCTCATGGTTTTTTCCTTGTTCTTCAAATCCTTCTCCCATGAAGACATTTTCTCTAAATATCACTTTCTCTTAGACTTTTAGGGATATAAATGATCCGGGTGAAATTACTTCACAAAACCCTTCTATTTAAAGGCCTAAATCCTTCCAATAACTCTTAGACACGTTTAGAAACTGCCTTGGCACATTCTTACAAACTAATTGGCAGTTAAACCTTATAGAATATTAATTTTGCACATGTGTTTAAACTACCGCGCTTAAGCGCCGGATATGCACTAGTGCACATTTTTGCGCTAGTCAACTTCACATCCAAATTCTTATTTTAACATGTCTTGGTCACCAAATAAAGTCTTAAAATCTTTACTAACACATAATAGTTTCAAAATTACTACCCCAATTTTCTTAATCACACACAAAACAACAATTAAAATAAAAACACACTGATAACTATGGGTTGCCTCCCACAAAGCGCTTGGTTTTACGTCATCAACCCGACGTAACTAATGCTTATTCTGGTTGACCCGAAATCATTCAATCATTAAGTTTATGCCAATCCCATATAAAATAAGGTTTCAGTCATGTCCATTAACTTTAAATATTTTCTCACACTTTGGATCTTTAATATTCACAGCTCCATAAGGATAAACTTTTATCACAACAAATGGGCCCATCCAAGACTTAAATTTTCCTGGAAATAATCTTAACCTTGTATTATATAGCAAAACTTGTTGCCCTGACTGAAAATTTTTAGTAAGAATCCTTCGATTATGTCATATCTTCATCTTTTCTTTATAAAGCTTGACACTCTCACAAGATTCATTCCTTATCTCTTCAAGCTCATTTAATTGCAATAACCTTTTCTCACCAGCATCTCTTTATCTCTTCAAGTTCATTTAATTGCAATAATCTTTTCTCACCAGCATCTTTCAAATTATAAATGAACTCTTTAATCGCCCAATAGCTTTATGCTCAAGTTCAACTGGTAAGTGACAATATTTCTTAAATATTAACCTATATGGGGACATTCCTATAGGAGTTCTGTATGCAGTCCTATAAGCCCACGCATAGTACCGACCAATCCATTTTGTTTGGATTCACATATTTTTCGCATAATTCTTTTAATTTCTAGATTGGATAATTCAGCCAAACCACTTGTCTGAGGATGATAAGCATATAAGCCCACAAAGCATAGTCAAGTTTGACTGACCAATCCATTTTTGTTGGATTCACAGATCATAATTCGTTTAATTTCCTGATTTGATAATTCAGCCAAACCACTTGTCTGAGAATGATAAACAATAGCAATCCTATAATTTATATGATATTTCTTTAATAACTTCTCCATTAGGATATTTCTGAAATGACTTCCCCCATCAGTAATGATAACTCTCGACAACCTAAATCTATAAAATATGTTTATTTTCAAAAATTTTGCAACACTTTGAGCATCACATCGAGGTAAAGCAATAACTTCTATCCATTTGGATACATAGTCAACTTTTAACAGACTATATAAATTTTTGAAAGATGGTATAAATGGTCCCATGAAGTCTAATCCCCAAATATCAAATATTTCAACTTCTAGCATATAATTGAGGGGCATCTCATTTCTGTTGACATCTATCACAAGTTTTTATATAAGCATTAACATCTCTAAAAATTGTAGGCCAATTTTAACTTACTTCTAGCATATAATTGAGGGGCATCTCATTTCTTCTAGAAATATTGCCTACTCTTTGACAGTCTAGCATATAATTGAGGGGCATCTCATTTCTTCTAAAAATATTGCCTACTCTTTGACATCTTATCACAAGGTTTGATATAAGCATTTAACGTCTCTAAAAATTGTAGGCCAATAGAATCCAGATTGTAAAATTATATTGTTTTATCAACACCAAAATGTCCTACAAATTCAGAATTATGACATTTTTGGATAACTTCATAAGTTTCTTGTAATGGTACACATCTTCGAATAATTAGATCATTTCTTTGTTTATATAAAAATGAGTCATCCCAAAAAATAAGTCTTATGTTCAGAAAAAAATTTTTTCTTTTGTTAATATGTCATTCCATAGGGTATAATATCGCTAACAATAAAGTTCACAATGTCGACATACCATGGAACACACCACTCATTAATAGTGAACAATTTTTCATCTGGAAAATGTTCATTAATTTCTTTTTCATGATAGAGTGGTTTTTCTAACTCAAGCCTTGACAAATGATCAGCAATTTGATTTTCAGTCCCCTTTCGATCTACTATTTCAAAATCAAATTCTTGCAAAAGAAGAATCCATCTTATAAGTTTAGGTTTAGCATCCTTCTTTTTCATTAAGTACTTAATAGCAGAATGATCTGTATGCACTACAAAATGAGTTTCAATTAAATATGATCTAAATTTATCAAAAGCATATACTATTGCTAATAACTCTTCTTTAGTTGTTGTATATTAATTTTAGTTTTATTAAGAGTTTTACTAGCATAGTAAATAACTTTGAAAATTTTATCATATCTTATTTGAGTTTCATTAAGAGGTTTACTAGCATAATAAATTACTTTGAAAATTTTATCATATCTTTGTCCTAAAACAGCTCCTATAGCATAATCACTTCATCATACATCAGTTCGAAAAGGATTTTTTCAGTTTGGTGAAATTATAATTGGTGCAGTGATTAATTTTTCTTTTAATAAATTAAAAGCTTTTATGCATTCTTATCAAAATTGAAAATTGCATCTTTCTCCAGTAAGTGGCATAAAGACTTAGCAATCTTTGAAAAGTCATTAATATATCGCCTGTAGAATCCAACATGTCCTTAAAAACTCCTAATTTCCCTTACATTTGTTGGATAAGGTAAATTAGCGATCACTTGAATTTTAGCAGGATCTACTTCCATACTATTTTCTTGATATTTGATGACCTAATATAATTCCTCCTGCTACCATAAATTGACATTTTTCCTAATTAAGAACTAAATAATGACTAATGCAATTCCTCCTGCTACCATAAATTGACATTTTTCCCAATTAAGGACTAAATTTGTTTCTTCACAGCGCTTAAGAACTTTAGATAAATGTTCGAAATATAAGTCAAATGAAGTTCCATAAAAATTATCCATGAATACTTCAATCCCTTTTTTCAATTAAATCACAAAAAAATGTCATCATACGTCTTTGAAATGTAGCAGGGGCATTACATAAACCAAAGGGCATCCTTCTAAAAGCAAAAGTACCATAAGGACTGGTAAATGTTGTTTTCTCTTGATCCTCAGGAGATATTTGTATTTGGTGATAACCAATATATCCATCTAGAAAATAAAAGTATTTATGCCCAGCTAGTATATCCAACATTTGATCTAGAAAGGGTAATAGAAAATGATCTTCCCTAGTAGCAAAATCTAATTTTCTATAATCAATGCATATTCGCCACCTTGTAACTTGTCTAGTAGGTATTAATTCATTATGTTCATTCACAGTTACAACTACTCCTCCTTTCTTAGGAGCGCAGTGAATTGGACTAACCCATGCACTATCTAAAATAGGGTAGATAATTCCAGCCTTAGGAACAAACTGAATTGGACTAACCCATGCACTATCTGAAATAGGGTAAATAATTCCAGCATCTAACCACTTAAATATTCTTTCTTTACAGATTCTTTCATAGTAGGATTCAGTCTCCTTCGAGGATACCCTGGGTTTGTAGTTCTCTGGCATATGAATTCTATGCATACAAATTGAAGGAATGATTCCTTTAATATCAGCAATTACCCACCTAAAACCGCCAAAAACCATCATTTCAAACTCCGGAAACCGTCATCCCGCCGTTCTCGCCGTCGGCGGTGTCGATGGTGCTGTTGGCAAGTCTTTAAAATTAATTTTCTGGACTTTCGAGAAAAACCCGTCGTCGGAGACGTTGAGCCTGTTGTCGGCGCCTAAGACGAAAATTTCACAGTTTGCTCTGGTCCGAATGCCTTCCAATTTTCTCTATGGATCCAATTTTTATGATGATTCAAGGGTAAATAAGAGTAGTAGAGTTCAATTACCAAATAAACGATAATTTCAAACAAAAACACTATAATCACAATAAAAATAAAGATAACTATGGGGTTGCCTCCCGCAAACTAACTATAATTTCAAATAAAACTACTATAATTGCAATAAAAATAAAGATAATTATGGGTTGCCTCCCCATAAAGCTAAAAACACTATAATTGCAATAAAAATAAAGATAACTATGGGTTGCCTCCCATAAAGCGCTTGCAACTACTATAATTGCGAATAAAGTAAAGATAAATATGGGTTGCCTCCCATAAAGCGCTTGGTTTAGTTTCATCAGGCCCGACCTATTAAGATATTATTCAGATTGACTGACCATTAAAACATCTTTAAAATTTGATCTTTTACCCTCAAAATATGGCTTTAATCTGTGTCCATTTGCTTTAAATCTATTCCAGTCTTTTGATCTTCAATTTCAACAGCTCCGTAAGTATAAACTCGAGTCACAGTAAAGGGTCCTAATCAACGAGACTTCAATGTCCCAGAAGATAACTTCAGCCTTGTATTGTAAAGCAAAACTTCTTGTCCTGGTTCAAATTTATTTTGGTTAATCTTCCAATCATGTCATAATTTTAGTTTCTCCTTATAAATTCTGTTGTTATCATAAGATTCATTTTTTAATTCTTCTAATTCATTCATTTGTAACAATCTCTTCTCACCAACATTTTTCAAATTATAATTAAATTCTTTGATCGCTCAATATGCTTTATGCTCTAATTCTACTGGTAAGTGACAAGTCTTTACAAAAATCGACCTGTAAGGTGTCATACCAATAGGAGTTTTATAAGCAGTCCTGTAAGCCCATAATGCAGTGTCCAGTCTAATATACTAATCTATTCTACTAGGGTTTACAGTCTTCTCAAGTATTTGTTTAATATCTCTATTAGAAACATCAGCTAACTCACTAGTTTGAGGGTGATAGGAAAGTAGAGATTCTATAAATAATATTAAATTTTTCTGCCAATCTCTTAATGTATTTATTTCTAAAATGGGATCATTTGTCAGTGATAATCACTCTCAGCATTCTGTATCTAGTGAAAATGTTTTTTATTAAAAATCTTGAAACACTTTTAGCGTCACAACGAGGTAAAGCTTGTGCTTCAATTACTTTGATGTAGTCTCGCAACTAATATGTATAAGTTCCCATATGAAGGGATAAATGGTCCCATGAAATCAAATCCCCAAACATCAAAGATCTCAACTTCTAACATGAAATTTAAATATATATCAAGTTCCCAAATGAAGGAATAAATGGTCCCATAAAATCTAATCCCCAAACATCAAATATCTCAACTTCGTTCCTCAAATAAAGGAATAAATGGTCCCATAAAATATAATCCCCAAACATCAAAGATCTCAACTTCTGAAGAAGTAAATGGTTTCCATAAAATCTAATCCCCAAACATCAAAGATCTCAACTTCTAACATGAAATTCATAGGCATTTCATTCATGAAACTTAGAAACATAGTCTACTACAATTAATATATATAAGTTCCCAAATGAAGGAATAAATGGTCCCATAAAATCTCCCAAACATCAAAGATCTCAACTTCTAACATGAAATTCAGAGGCATTTCATTTCTTCTAGATCCCATAAAATCTAATCCCTAAACGTCAAAGATCTCAACTTCTAACATGAAATTCAGAGGCATTTCATTTCTTCTAGATATATTGTCTACTTGTTGGCATCGATCACAAGGTTTTATGTATCTGTAAACATCTCTAAAGAGAGTAGGCTAATAGAATCTAGCTTGTAAAATTTTATAAGCAGTT
>JXCR01147092.1:21881-49781 GCA_002079205.1 Phalaenopsis hybrid cultivar
CATATATATATATATATATATATATATATTTACATATATTTAATTTTAGAAAAATATGAAATCAAATTGATCCCATATTTTTCAAAGTTTAGTTGAAAGAGCACTACACCTCAAGCTATGCATCTATCCCGAAAGATAAACACATGACTTGATAGATGAACTAAGAAATATTTGACATCTATTTGGTCTACAAAATAATTTTGTTATAGGCTGATAGGTTCCCTTATTTAATATGAAAAATTAAATAAGGTTTATATTAAGCGGGGTTCGGAAAAGCTTCCTGTAAGGGCAAGCCCTTATAGTTAATTAAATCCTAGATAACCACAGTCACCTAAGAAAACTCTAAAAAAAATCAAGGGATATTATCTTCAAGAAGTTGAATGTAATATGCCTTTCAAAAAGATCAGAAAAACAAGTGTGAAATGGGAATTGCTAAAATTTGAAACATTTATGTTTGAATTCCAAAGGAAGAAAAACTAGGGGATGTCGTGGATCCTAAGGAGAACCTCGGTGACTTCCTAATCTATCCTATGGTTTGGTTTCAATTTTGAGAAGAATTAAATGTTTCATCTTGCCAATTTTATTAACTAGGGCTTACATTTATGTGAGATGGTCACACAAATAGCCTAAAAGGTAATCATGAGCTTAATAGAATGAGGGATGATGTGGAAGGGTATGTGTCATCCCTTCCTGAACATCATTAAATGCCCTTGAAATTCACTTAGTGAAGGCTCTATTAGGCTGGTTAAGTTGCCATTCGCACCACCTAAATTTTCCAATAGGAGGGAGCCAAAATTGAATCCTAAATTTTAACCTAAATGGAAAAGCTTAAGAATAATTGATCAAAACTCTATCCATATAATGTTTGATTTTGGAACTTATCCTCAGAGCAATCTAAGGATAAGAGCCACCGTCCCTACACAGCCCTAAACCAGGAAGCTATAGTTAATGGTTATAAAAGGAGCTTGCTGTGAGCTTCTTTAGAGAGAAGACATCCATACACTGTCCAGTCCTTGAAACTTCCAAGACCAAAATTGTTGCCTCTGCCTAAAGCAACAAAAACCCCTTGCATTGAGCCTCTATAATCAATTGTAGAAGCTCAATTTTGGATCTGAAAATAAGGACAGATTTCTAGATTGACACCAAACCTTCTAATATCCCAAATTGATAGTTCCAAACCCATTCTTGACCTCAGAGAGGAAGAGTCCAATTGAAATTGGCCATTTCCATGGCCTCTAACCTATAGTTCAATGAAACCAAAAACACCTATTCATTGAACTCCTATACAGAGTTGATTTCAACTCTAATTAAAGTAAAGGCAAGTTTACTGACCTTCAGACGAAGCTCCAGAACCAATCATATTGAAGCTTCATAGAATGTGGCCAAGGTAAGGACTAAAACCTTAATTTCGGCTCGGTTTTCACCATGTTTAAAAGAAAACATTTTTGAAAACCAAACATCACCGCATGGATGAGTTCCTCATAACTAGATGAAGCTTTAATAAGAGATTTTACTTGATTTCATGGAGATTCAAGTGAGATCTTTTTCCTAAAAAATGGACAGCTCACATGATTTGTCCATTTGGAGAAGACGATGGGATGTCGTCCATTTTTATGAATTAATTGAACTTAATATGATTGGTTATGTTACATTCTTATTGCATTATGAACATGAAAGCAATGGATTTTCGTGCAATTATAGTTCAGCATGCTCAAAGTATAGCCGGTTGTTCTACTGCTGGTGGTTTGGGATAACCAGCCCAGATTTTCAATATATGTGAACAATCAGGAGTAGAATCCTATAGAAATAAAAAAAGATTACAACCACAGACTCCGATTGGGAGGCGTATTATTCAGTGCTTGGAATCATTTTTTGAATCTATAGATGGAATAAAGGAAAGGCTCTCTACATCTGCTGCAAGGGCATACACTTCTCGATCTACATCAGCTTAAGGTATTATGGACTAATTGATGATTCAACAAATGGACATAGTTAATATTCATACTCAGTTGGCAGAGATAGGAGCAAGAAATGCTTATAATGATGAATATTAGAAAAGGAGCGTTCAACATGATATTGAGTTTGAGAATGCTATGGTAAGACATCTTAGGGGTGAACCTAATATGGACTTTCTTGCTTGCCCCAGTTTCACTCTCTATGCTCCTGTTCATGATGATGATCATGATAATGAAGAAGAAGAAGAAGAAGAAGAAGAAGAAGAAAAAGTTTTTGATGATGATGAGGAATGAGATTATAATTGATTTTTTATGAGTTTAGTTTAGCGTGTTTTGATGTTTTTCTATTATTTGTGAGTATATTGTGATGTACTCTTATATGGAATCTGTTGTAGTACAAACTTTTATGTTTTGTTTTGAACTGAATCTGTAATAGTAACTGCAGAATCTCACTTTTTTGTATTTTTAGAATTTATAGTTTATTTTTTCAATTTTTGTATTTTTATTTTTAATTCTCAACAAGTTCTTTAGAATATATTATGTTTTATTTAATGCATTAAAGTCTGTATGTAGTTTTACAGTTAGTACCTGCAGTATACGAGAGCCCAGTTTCATAGACATAAATCCTCTACAGGTCAATTTTAATTTCCTTGCATATACAGATTTCTTTCACCTACTAAATTTTATACTAAAATTAATTTTAAAATCACTTACAAACTTAAGTTTGGGGAAAAAAAAATTTATCTTGAAAAGAAGTAAACCAAATTTTATTTGTCCTCAATTAACTAAATTCTTAAAACTTAATTTAACATTTCCTGGGATATTGAGATTTAACTTTAAATGACTATAGTTCTATTTATAAATATTGTTTTAAATTTAGGTAAAAAGTTTTTAATAATGAAGGTCAATTCCAAAGTTAAAGGTATTTGGTATGATAGGATAATACTATGTTTTTCTATTTAAAGTAAAGAAAATTGTAATTTTGAAGTGTTAAAAATTTTAGAGTTTCATACAAGAAGAAAAGATTGAGACTTTATGAAAAATCATAAACTAATAGGAATTTATAAAGTAAAGAAAGGTTTAGAGTTTTAACTTTAAGAGTTGATAGTGAGATTCGAAATCATTAATGATTATCCAGATATAGTATTCCTCACTTGGAAAGTAAAAATAAAAGAAAAGATTGAAAAGATCCCAAAAGAAAAAAAAGAAATAAGAGAAATAAAGAAAAATAAATAGAAAAGAAAAATAAGTGAGGAGAAGCTTGTGAAGATGCCTAATTAAAAATTGGCTTCACTTGAATCAACTTAAGAAATAAGTTTTATTACATTCTCTAAACTTATATTGGAGTGTTAGTAGTATTCCTAGTAAAGTTTTTATAAAGTTCTTGTTCATATGAATGTTCTAAATGTTCTTAATATGATAAATTGCAATTCTTCTAAAAATAAATAGAAATTAAAAAAGCTTAAATTTGATTGTTGAGTATTCCTAAGCTTAGAGTTTCAATCTAGAGTTCGTAATAAAATTGTCATTTCGATTTTACTTCCCATCATCCCTTTAATCAAAATCACTCCCTAAATCTTAAGTCCATGATCAAATCATTCCATATTAGGCCTCATGACAAACATCACAAAAAATACCACATAAATCAAAAATCCCTTCTCATAAAAATTAGCCAAGTCAAGGACAACCCATGAAGCCATCTCCAAGTCACATGTAAGCCATATGAGTCATGATCATGTCATCATTCTATCTTGGGCAAAAGGAGGAGCCTCTTTAGTGGTCCCCTCACACATGATTAACCACTCCCAAGACTCACTTAAGCACACCATTAGCCTTAATCCACTTGGATGGGGACTTAACCATGCTAACCCAACTGAACCATCTGATTTCCCTCAACATCCAAACCAGCCTTGGTGATTGAGACTAACCAAAATCCTTATTTTGACCCAATTTGACCAAAAATAACTTTTCCCCTATTCTATTTCAATTCAATAACTTTACAATTGTCCAGCCCCAATTGATTTCACCAAACCCAAGCCTTGGCCTCCCTAAGTCAAATGGTGACCTAAGCATGTCAGGCCGACCACCTTGGCTGCCAAAAAGCCCAAATCCAAAAGTTTTGCCTTTGCTAAAACCCAAAATTAAACCCATCCAAGTTGTCTCATCCCAACTTGATTGTTGCACATTTTTTCCCTCTGCATTAGCAACCAGAGCCACCTCATGGCTGGCTCAATTAATGCCTCTTAGCCCCTCTATTCAAACTCACCCTCCGCAGCCAAGGAAGGAGAGCTTGAAATTCCTTGGGGAGACTCTGCAAAATTGTTCCTAGAGCTTCTTCAAGACCTCTTATGTTCAATCTAACCATTCTCAAGCCCTCAAATGCAATGTTTGAGCTCAATTTTAGAGCTCAAAATCAAGCCCAAAACCAGACATCCTTCTAGACTCCACCAAATCCAAATTAATTGGACCCAAACCACCCCTGAGTGAAAGAAGAAGATCCCCCATAGAAGCCCCATCACTAGACCACCCTTGGATGGACTTTGATGAAACCTCTATCCATTTCACCATGGCTTGATGCTTCATCTAAGAGCTCTCTGGACTCAAGGCAAGCATTTTGAAGCACCCAATCGAGGCCACACCTCTTGGGCAAAGGTATTGAACTCTCCTCCTAAATCGAGATTCATTTAATTCTCTATGCTCATAAATTTGATTTAAGGCTTGATTAATCGTATTGATATGTCTCCTAGTTTAGATGAGTCTATAGGAACAAACCACACTTAATTTGGTAAAGTATCGAGAGATATATTAAGGTTTGATGTTGGACGGTTCTCGGGGTAAGGATTTGGGGATGATGAACGGATGCTCTCCATTTCTGCGTGTGATGGACAGACAAGATTGCACTGGATGCAGTCTTGATGCATGAAAGTTGGGCAGCGTCAACGCTGACTCTGATGGCGATGTCAAATTAAAAGACGCCACGTGGAGCTTCGGAGCTGTCGTAGGTTGACGTGACACTGCGTCACTTAAGTAGAAAAATAAGAATTTAATTGATTTATGTAATTCCCTTAACTTCAAAAAAGCCTATCTTGTTGTAGAAAAATCACAGAAATAAAATAAAAATACCCTCTTGCTCAGTGAACCAAAGAGAGTAATGTGGAAATGATTTCATATTATTTATGCATGTATGATTTTTAATTAATTAAATGGTATTTTCCTTATTTGGATTCTTCATTTGTATAAACATTTCAACATGACATAATTTTTGGGACTTTCATTCTCTCTATCATGAGGGATCTGCCCTGATTTTTTCAAGATCAGGGGATATCTCTAGACAAAAATATCTATTTTTTAAGTATATCATACCTATTTTGGTCAAATAATTATAAAAATTAAAATGCTCATCAGAAAAATACAAAATTTATTTTGATAGGTTCACTGTGGTTAGTGGACCCTAGGAAAAATACAAACTTGGTTTAATTCATTAACAATATCCTAATTGTCACCAACCCTAAAATGAAATAAAATTAACTTGGAGTAAATATAAATGTAAATGACATGAAAATCATTCTCCACTGTAGTTTTTAGACAGAGAAACTCCCTATAAAAAATTTTAAGTCAATTAAAGTTTATTTGACCAATAAAATGGATCAATTAAGTGAAATTACATTTTTGGTATCAAAATAATTATAATAATTAAAATATAACTCAAAAAATCACAACATTGGTTTTGGGATCTCCTTATGTCCAGGGGAACCTAAAAAAAATAAAGTTTGAATTAAAATACACACTCCATTTTTTACCTAATCTATTTTTGCATTAAAATTAATTATAAAAGTAAAAAAAATTAGAAAAATTACGTTTTGGCAACGATGTCACTCTCCATGTGAAAACCAAAACATTTAGGATAACCACAACACTGAAACAAAAACTAAAATTGAACAAGATAAAACTCACCGCCACAACATTCAAAATATAATACAACTTAAAATTTAATCACAAAAAAAAACAAAACAAAAATTGTAACTAAATTAAAATGTCTCTATTGGATGATCGTGAATCCCTTAGAGGAGGTAACCTACAGTTTCTAACAAGATTTCTCATTGTATAAATGAATGTATAGAACTCATTAAATTGAGTTTAGTAAATTCATTTGAAAAAAGAGAATCAGAAAGAAAATAGTGGTGCAGGAATGAGGGAATTATAGGATTCTAACCAGTGCTATTCTAATGAACTTTAATATCCTCAATAATATTTAAAATAACAAAAAATTTAGGAAATATTTGATTAAACATCAGGACTTGAACTTGTCATGATAAAGAGCTTTGAGCTAGGATTGTGGGCAGCACTGCCACCTTTAAGAGCAGAATTGTCTACACCAGCTAAACCATTCCTTAGAATTAAATAACAATCCTGTCGACACTATTTTGGTTAAGGAGTTGCCCATAGGAAGCTGTCGGTCACCATAATCAAAATCTGATCCCTCACTTCGGAAGAACGTTTAAGTTTAGAAAGTTATGAAATCAAACTGACCTCATATTTTTATAGTTTAAATGAAAGAGAACTATACCTCAAATTTTGTATTTATCCTGAAGGATAAACACAAAACTTAAGGATGAGGCTCGATCAAATAAACTAAGAAATATATGGCATCCGTTTGGACCGCGAAACCGTTTTATTTGTCAACAATTTCCACTATTAAATATGAAGAATTAAATAGGGTTTAAATTAAGTTGGGTTCAAGAAAAGCTTCCTATAAGGGCAAGCCCCTATAGTTAATTACATCTTAAATAGCCAAACTCATCTAAGAAAACTCTCGATAAAATCAAGAAATATTATCTTCAAGAAATTCAAAGCAAAAGACTTTTCAATGAAATCAGACAAATAGGTGTGAAAGGGGAATGGTTCAAATTTGCAACATTTTTATTGCAGAATCTAAAGGAGGAAGAACTAGGGGATGTCATGGATCCAGACGAGAACCTCGGTGACTTCCCAGTCTATCCTATTATTTGGCTTCAATTTAGATGAAAATTTTTTTGAGTGTTTCATCCTCTGAATTTTGCTAAATTAGGGCTTAAATTTGTATGAAGCAATCACACAAATGCCTTGAAGATGTGAGGATATAGGTCATGACGAACGAAAACCTCAAAATCCTAACACGAGTTAGGGCTTAGAATGTACAACAGAGCTATATAAATGCCTAAAGATAGGTTGAGGATTTATGTTGCACCAGGCACAGAACCTCGAAGTCCTATGGCTTTATTGTTAATTCTAAGGAATGAATTGCTTTAGCTGGTGAAGTCATGTTTTGCTATTGAAGATGGTTATGCAACCCACCATGCTAGTTTCAAGCTCCTTGCCGAGAAGAGTTTGAGTTTTCTATGGTGTTATGTTATGATGTCAAATTGGTGGCCCTATGTTTGTATTTCTTTAAATTTTCATGGGGGATGTTAAAGTTGATAAGAACGACACCGGTTAGGATCCCACGGTTCCCTCGTTTCGACACCACTATTTTCTATTGGATTTACTCAGTCCAAATGAATTTACTAAACTCAACTTAATGAGTTCCATAATTTCATTTAGACCGTGGGAAGCCTAGTTAGCAACCGTAGGTTACCTCCTCCGAGGGGTTCCTGATCATTCGATAGTGTCATCTTAATTTAGTTGTAGTTATTTTTTTGCATGATGTTTGTGATTAAATTAAGAGTTTTTTTTTATATTTTTAATGTTGTGGAGTGAATTTTATCTTTGTTGATTTTAGTTTTGGTTTTGGTTTTGTGGCTATCCTGATAGTTTTAGTTTTCATGCAGGGTGGCATCATTGTTTAGCATGCAAATTTTGCAAGTATAAAAAGTAAAAGAAAGACAACAATGTAAACTATAAAAAGCATACCTAACGAGTCTTCTCGTTCTACCACCTGAAACTTAAAGTGCATGTGAAGGGCAGTTCATGTAGAGGTAGAAAGGTCAGGTTTTGGTAGTTTTCCTAACCCTATGTCACATCTTGGTGGGACCTTAGGAGTTTAATTAAGGATGATTTTGTTAAGAAAAGCATATTAAATTTAGTAGATCTCTGAGGTATCGAATAGGTTAGAATAAAGAAGTAGGTACATGCTTCCCTTTTATCACCAGGTAAAAAGCCTCGAGCTCATTTAAACTTATTATGTTGCTTAACAATTCATCATGTGAATGGGCTAATGCTCAATTAACATTGATGTACTAATTATCCATAAGAGTAGGGTAATTGTCATTTGTAATTTAATTTTGAAGATTATGTGAATGAAGACCCTTAAAGGAGGCAAGCTAGTGTTGTTGGAACACTTAGCCGAAATTTGGTCCTAATTGGGCTTATCGTCTTTTAAAGGTTTTAATTTTAGATATGTTTGCTTTCCTAACCCTCATTTAATCAGTCTTGATTTAACTTAGATTGCTACTAATCCCTTAAGACCTAGGTGAGTGTCTTAATTAATTTTGAAAAGGTTAAGTCTTAGGTAATAATGATTCATTATTTGAATTTAATTTGAAAATCAAATCATGGTATTAAATTGATTATTATTGACTTCAAAAGTCATACCCCTAAGTCTTAGGTTCATTTAATTATAATAAACCTCAAAATTTTAATAATTTAGAAATTTATTAATTTGTCCTTTTATTTAAGAAAGTGAGGATGGTTTCTACCAATTAATCCCTTTTTAATTTAAATCATCCAAAGAAGCTGATTAAGATTACAGGTTGTACATTTCCCTCCATGAATTAAGCCTAAATGTTAATTAAGGCCAAATTGCTAAAATTACACTTTTGCCCCTAAGTATCTAACATTTCATAATTTGTCAAATTCAAATCAAATGAATTTGAAATTTTTATCCTACCTCATTCATGGGTCAATTAAGACATGAGAGGAGAAAATGTGATCTCAAAATTTAATTTATTTTATATAATTATTTTCATGCAAAAACAGGATTTTTCAAAGAAAATTCCTGAATTTAATTTATTTTATATAATTATTTTAATGCAAAAATAAGATTTTTCAAGGAAAATTCCTCTTACCTCATTCATGGGTCAATTAAGACATCAGAGGAGAAAATGTGATTTTTAAAAATTTAATTATTTATATAGTAATTTTCATGCAAAAATGAGATTTTTCAAAGAAAATTTACTAACTTGACCAAGTTCAACCCTAATCACTTGAAAATTTTACTAGTGGTAAACCCAAACAAGAGAACCATTTGGACAAAATTTCATGATTTGTTGAATTTGATTTGAATTATTGGAATTATTTTAATTTTTAGGGTATTTATTAAATATAAAGTAGTTTAAATGTGAAAAATTAAGTTTTACTTTTTTAGAAAATCTCCCTAAGGTTAGAGAATCCAGAGAATAAATTTTATATTTTTTCTAATTTTTATTTGATTTATTGGAGTTATTTTAGTGGAAATCCAATTTTAAGCCTTTAAAAAATTATTTTATGCTTCAAAATACAATATCTCTATTTAGAAAATCAGGAAAAATTTTCCAATTGTTTCAAATCACTTATAAAACAATTTAAAACATTTCCATGAATTTTATTACTTTTGTGATTTTTATGAATTATTTAATTATTTAAATATTTAAAATAGGCTTAAAAAAGAAGTTTTTATTTTAAACACCATTTTATTTTTATAAAATTTCCCTGGTCACGAAGAAGTCAAAAAATAAGTTTTCATAATTTTTTAGTTACATTTTGATAATTAAAAATCATTTTAGTGCTAAAAAGTATATTTAACTTGAAAAATCAATTTAGGTCATCAAATGGACTCAAAATGCTTTGAAATTTTTATGGGCAATTCTGTGGATCTTAAAAAATAGTGGAGATCAACAATAAAGTCATTCTGATGTTTGTGTTTTCCAAAATTAATTACCTTAGTGTTTTAGGGTTTTGGCAAATTAGGTTTATTTTGAATGACTTGGCTCATGAGAATTTTTCTTAAAGGTTTTCTGGTCATCATAAACCATCAAAAATTTTCTTGGATTTCTCTAAGCAACATGCTAAATATTATGATTAATTTAAGAAAATAATGTACTTAAACTTGAAAAATATGGATCTTTGTCTAGAGGTCTTCTCTGAATTTAAAAAAATCTTGTAATGTTCCCCTTACAAAGGCTACAACATGAAAAAAATTCAAGCTATGGTGAAATGCTTATATGCATGGAAAATCAAAAGACTCCTAACACTAATTGATTTTTTAAAAATCAAATAAGCATAAAATTAACACAAAATTTAATCCACATTGTTCTCCTCTATTCACTGAGCAAGAAGGTATTTTTATTTATTTTTTTTTGTGATTTTTCTACACCAAGATATGAATTTTTGATGTTAAGGGTCATTTTCTGAATTTATAAATCCCTATTTATCTATTTAAATGCATGACACCACATCAAGCTAGGCAGCTCCGAAGCTCCACGTGGCGCGCTCCAGTTTGACGTTGTCATCCACTTTAGCACTGACTCAGCCCGCAGTTTATGTCTTGAAGCGCTATCTGGCTTCATGTTGACCGTCCATCCGATACACACTTGATCGAACAACGGTCCGTCCTCATCTCTGATAACTATCTCCATCATTTCTCAACCAAATTAAGTGAATTTTTTTTTTAAATGCTTGTCTAGACTAGAGGAACATATCCATATGGTTAAGATGCCATGAAATTAAGCCCAATAAAATGGAGAATCAAAAGAGGCTTGGGAGGAGAAGAAGTTCAATACCTTGGCTCTGAGAATGAAAGCTTCAATCAAAGATGCTCGACACATTCATTGAGGTCCAAGGAGGCTAGGGATTGAGCCTCTTGCCGTAGTGCAGGGTCTAGGAATGAATTCGAACTAGCTTCATTTCATATGTTAGTCTAGAGCTATGTTAGGTGATCTTTCAGATGGGTATTTGATGGGGCTTCACCTTCTCTTGTTGTTGTGAAGGTGTGGCCACAATTAATTAAAGTTTGGTGGACTATGGAGGAGTAATGAGCTCTATCCTGGTTTTTCGCAGAAGTTTAAGCTTAAAATTGGGCTTCCACAGTGGGATGAGTGGGGGAGAATGGTTGGATTGTATTGAGGAGGTCTCAAAGAAGCTCTGTGAGTAATTTAGGAGGCTCTCTCTAAGAAAATTTCAGCACTCCTCTCATGATTATGGGGGGGAAGCTTTTATAAAAATGACTAAGGGGTGGCTATCATGACCAATTGTGGGGTGAAAAATGGTGCTTAGGTGGAGGGCAGAGAGCCTCTAACATCTCATGTGGGTGAGGTGGCCTCTTTGTTTGATTTGGGTGAAGCTCAAAAGGAGGTGGTCTTTATTTTTAGCTTCTCCGGTAACTAAGCCAGCCGGTCATGGCAGGGGGAGGTTCCTAGGAGGTCAGGGAACCGAGGGAAATATGTCACAGCAATTTAATGGGCTAAGGTTTATTTTTGGCAAANTCACAGCAATTTAATGGGCTAAGGTTTATTTTTGGCAAAAAGATCTTAAGCCTAACCATATTTGGAAAACAAATCCCTTAATTTAGGGGACAAATGGTCCATGGGTCACTTAGCTTGGGTTAGGTGAGTTTTGTCTCAGTCTTAGGGTCCAACTAATGGCTATGGAGTCATTAATTTGATGACTTTGGTGTGGTTAAGCTACATTTAGTGCATGGGTCCAAGTGGGTGAAAATGACCAAAAATTAGGTTTTGGCTAGGTTAGCTATGTCAATTGGTCCAAAAAAATGTTGCATTTTGTGTAAGTGATTGTAAGGAACAATTTTGATAAAGGATGAAAAGGGTTTTGAGTTCAATTGGAGGGTCAATTTGAAGGATTTTGGAGATTTGGTCAATTTGGGCATGTTGGGCTAGACTTGGGTCAAGATTAGGTTAGACTTGTGCTGAGTCCAAATTGATGGTTGAAAATGGTCAATAGGAACCTCATGAAGGTTTTCAACATAAATTGGGTGCTAATTTTGGGGTTAAGACATTCAATTTGATGAGATATGTGGCCAAAATTGGGGCTTTGATCCAAATAAAAATTAGGCTCAAATCAAGGGCCAATTAAGCTTGGATTTGGTTTATTTTGGTCACATTGAAGGTGAATTTGAGTTTGGGTTTTAAATTTGGGGAAATTGGGATCATTTGATGTACATTTGAGTTGAATTTGGGAAATTTGGGCCTTTAAAGGCAAATTTGGGGGTATTGGTCAAAGATGGTCAAATTGGCCAAATTGGGCGATGTGGTAGTTGAAAAAAATAAAATTGGTAATATTTGGAATATTTTGTGAATTTTTTGGATTTTTTAGAATCTTTGAAATTTTGGGCCCATGAGGGGCATTTTGGTAATTTGGCAATTTTTTGTGAATTTGGGTAATTTGGGTGTTTTCAAAAGCTTTGAAATGATTTTTAAAAAAGTTTGGGTATTTTGGATAAATTAGGGAATTTTGACCAAATTTACGTTTCAATGGTATATAGGTAATCTGGGGTAGTTTACAGGCAAAAGGCCAGGCTGAGTATTTTTGGTAAAATTGGGGAACTAACCCCCAAAAGTAAGCCATGGACCAATGAAAACCCCATTTCGGTCCTCTATGTACTGGTCTTAGCTAAACCCTGGCCTTGGGCTAGTAGGTTTAGGGGACCATCTACATGAGTTTCTCAAAGGCTTAAGGGACCAAAGTCAGAAAATTTTGGGTTTAGTGTAATGAGTGATTGTGAGTGAAGTGAGTGCCTTAGCTCTAGACCAACACCCAAGGTTAACCCTAAGGTGAAATTGCCCGATAGGAACTCTCCTTGAGCTCCCCTATAATGTCCCCACCTAATAAGTGCTAGAGGTTAGGACCAATATGTGGAACTTCAAGTTGAGTAAAGAAGAGTTTAGAATTTCTAATTGGTGAGGGTTTCTTTTTCTGTCTATTTTAGAATAGTCAATAAGAAAGTCCTATGGCTAGACCCTATACTCTACTAAAAAGAAAGGCTAGACCTCAATCGAAGGTGAGGCCAACAAATGGACCTCCAAAAGGTGTGGAGTGTCGGACAAGCTCACCGCGTGTATTGGCGTTGACCGACAAGATCAACAAAACCAATACAGACTCCCAAGTCAACAGACCTAGAAGAATTGTGTAGAGTTGTCTGTACTATTTGTTTTCGCTGGGGAATTAATAGGTAAGTATTTTGACTGACATCAAGAGGTAAGAACACTTGCTGGGGATTGGAGAGAGGGTTTTAATGTTGTCAGATTTCAAGTGTTTTTAGAGGATGGGAATCATCATGTAAGTGTTGATCTCAAAGTGGGAATTTAAGATTTAGGCATCAATTTCAGAAGAGAGTCAGAAGTTATGGACCGACTCTGAAAAATAAGAATCATAGTTTTGGCATTAATTCTAAAGTAAGGATTCAAAATTTAGGTAACATTTTCAACAGAGAGAGTCGACAGTTACAGACCAACCATAAAATGAGAAAATCAGAAGTTAGGTACTGATTTCAAAGTAATCATTTGAAATTTAAGTATTGTCTTAAAAGAGAGAATCAGAAGGTAAGGACCTTCCTCGAAATGTAGTGGATCAGAATGTAGTGACTAATTTGAAGATGAGAATTGATAGGTAAGGGTCAATCTCAAGAGAGAGCATCAGAAGGAAAAGATCAACCTCGAAAGGGGTAAATCAGAAGGTAGTGACTGATTCGAAATGAGAATTGACAGGTAAAGGTCAATCGTAAGGACCGACCTTGAAGGTAATGAATCAGAAGCTAAGTATCGATTCTAAATGAGAATTGGTAGGTAAGGGTCAATCTAAAGAAAGAGCGTCAGAAGGTAAGGACTGACCTTGAAAGGGGTGAATCAGAAGGTAGTGGCTGATACTAAGATAAGAATTGACAAGTAAGGGTCAATCTTAACAAGAGGGCGTCAGTAGGTAAGGACCGACCTTGAAAGGCGTGAATCAGAAAGTAGTGATTGATTATAAATGAGAATTGACAAGTAATGGTCAATCTCAAGAGAGAGCATCGGAAGGTAAGAATCAACCTCAAAGGTAATGAATCAGAAGGTAGTGACTGATTCTAAGATGAGAATTGACAAGTATGGGTCAAGTGAGGGTCGGAAGGTATAGTCTGACCTTGAAAGGGGTGAATAAGAAGATAGTGACTGATTCGAACTGAGAATTGACAAGTAAGGGTCAATCTCAAGAGAGAACGTTGGAAGGTAAGGACAGACCTTAAAAGGGGTGAATCATAAGGTAGTGACTGATTCAAAGATGAGAATTGACAGGTAAGGGTAAAAATCAAAAAGAGAGCGTCGGAGGGTAAGGACTGACCTCGAAAAGGATGAATTAGAAGGTACTGACTGATTCAAAATGAGAATTGATATTTTTAAATAGTTTATGGTGTTGAATTTAAAGATATGTGGCATGAGATGAGGTTGACATTTCTTAAAGAAGATATGCAAAAATTTGTGGGGTTTTGTGCAGAATGAGCGCTCTGCGAAAAGTTACTGCATGCAAGGATGGTCATGCTGCGCGAGCAAAGAGTAAGAAACTCTGAAATCAACAGAATCCACTCAACAAATTTGTTTTCTTTTCTTATTGTTTTTATCACATTTAATTTTCAAAAATATATTTTTGAAATTTTAAAAGTGATTTTTCAAAAGAGTTTTTTTATTTAAATTTATCATAGGTTATATTCTTCTCTTCATTTTTCATGTGAAAGTTTCTTTTTTATCATTAAATATTTATTTTTTTTTGTTCTTAGTTCATTGTAGTTGAAAAACAACGCATGGTTCAATGGCTTTTATCCATTGCACCGTGAAGGGCAATTGAACAATCAAACAAATTTTTTGAAAGGATTTTCATTAATTTGCTTCAATAAAATGTTACAAATGAAAAGTAGGCCAATGCCTCAAAAAGAGTACAATATGCAAATTGCATGAAGTTACATCTGGAATGTGTCGTGTCGAGTACATATCATGGACTGATCATGTCTGATATATATATCATATTTTGTAATGTAGTAGAGAAGGAAGAGAAACCCTCTGAATATTTGTCCCCTTGCATAGTGAGCTTATGATCAAGCTGACCTTCTAAGCCACGTTCCAGGACAAGGGTTCCCTTCACTTACGCCAAGAGGTGAAACCTTCTCATAGATCATACATCAGTAGTTCTTCGAGTTCAGGATCCAACTTAAATCTAAATGATATTTTGTGATTGTCCATCCGTCGGAAAGTCTTAGACACCCTATGACATTGTACTCGAGGAATGCAGTGCTAGGCAATTTCTGCTCCGTTGCCTTTTAGAAGAAGCACTGAACCTACTGGCAAGGGAATCTCTACAGATCCTTAGAACTCGCTGGGGCCGATGGCATCAATTTCCTTCCTAAAGAGAATATTTCGTTCAGTCATGAATGAGACCGTGCAGAAGGGTCTTACAAAATCATGATGATCAATGTGAGGAGGTATACAGTCTAGCTCGTCATATACGTTGATGATGCAACTGTTTGAAATACAGTCGACTCGCAGTATGTTCCAACGAACCGATTGTTTAGTCATCCATTTGATCATCGGGGGCAGTAGATCCATTTGATCGTACCTGAAAATCCCGAGAGGATTTTCTTTCCTGTCTTTCATGAAATTGTAGCAGCATCCCCATTATATTGTGATCCTTCCCTTTCCTCTCATCCATTTCCTTGGCTCATAGTAGGTTCTTTGCACAAGCAAGCCTGCTCGACCTCTATCTCTTAAGTCAAAGACTAAATCCAGAATGCTTTGTTCATCTTTTTCTGAAAGGGCCTTGGTATACAATTCCAGTCCTTCCAATATATTGACGAGTTTTCCACGGACTTCTTCGTAGAACTCAAAGCTTCTTTTGTTGACTTTACTGATTTTATAATACTTTGTTGTGCTGAGGACGGGCGATTAGCGCTGAAATTTCCTCATTTCATTATTGATAGGAATCCAGACTCGTGTCGGTGTAACCTTTAATGGGATGTATGACTTGGTGTTCATCAGAACATATGGCTCAGTATACCATAAGTCATATTATTTTGTACCCATTAGGACATATGTCCCCTCCATCTGGCAATCGTTGGTCTAAGATTGATCTTCATTAAAGGCATATTCTTCAAGAGTGCTAAAATACTCCAAGTGCATGACATTACAGTGCAGACATTCGACAGAAGCTCCTGTAGCTGCGCTTGTGGCTATATTTTAACGTTGCAAGTAGGGAAACCCACGCAAAGGTCAACCAAGGCTGGCGGTACTTCTGGCTCTTGAACATACCCAGGCTCCTCATCTGTGGTGGGCAGGCTGGAAAAAGTTTCCTTCATATCAGTATTATAGATGTGTTCCTCTGGAATGGGGACAAGTTGGTTTCATATTTGTTCTTGACGTCTCTTTTCTTCTCTCAAGAGTGCTCTATGCTTACGACGATTGGCATTTCTCCATTGAGTCCTCCGTAGCAAAGCAAATGGTATCCTACTGTTGTTAGCAGCAACCAAGTTTCCCGCCGGAGCGGCTACCGTAGATGGTAGATGGTTGGTTCCTTCCATGAGATCGTATTGTCTTATCACCTCTTTCCCCTTCAGCAAGGGACTGCTTTTGGATCTAAATTTCATAAGTGAGGGTAGTCCCTCCTTTTCTTGTCCACTGACTACATCCATTAGAGGACCTTCGTAGCCCCTATCTATTCTTCTTTGACGATGATGTCTCAGGACAGAGTGTCCTAGCAGAAACATTGGTATATCAAGGAGAAATATGCTCCCCACGGTGTAGACTAGATACAATATCAGGTAACCTCTTTTTCTTTTCCTTTTTAAGAATATCTTTGTGATGTGTGCTTGGTAGGATTCTCAGACCTAGTCTTGACTTTACTGGTTGACGACTTGTGGTCCTGGTAGCGGTGAAATCTGTAGTAACTGTGGTAGTGTCAACCCTGTTTCCCAAGCGGAGCCAGATGGGAATGCGAGCGGGCAGATTTTCATTTGATTTTTGTTTGGTGGATTTGATGTCCCTTAAAATATCTTCCTTTATTTGAGGGGATACTGCATGTCCCACTAGTTTGAGTAACTCACGGACTGAACAACCCTCTTTGACAGCTAGTCTCTAAAAAATTAAGCTGACTTAAGTGATAAGGTTAGACTTCTTTTTCTCTCTATCATGTCCATTAAGTGATGGTAATGCAGGAGAAATCTTCTGGACACTCTTGTGTCTGTCGGTGCCCACTAGAGGATGAAATATGCTTCCTTGCAGTAGTGGATATATTTCTAGTAGTTCAAACACCTCTTGGAGAGGCTCTTCCTCAACGTGTGTTTTATCAAGAGCCTAAGATTTAGCAGCTTTCTGAATCCTCTTGCTACAATTTCTTTTTTGAGTTCAGGTTAGCGGTGCAGTCTTTGAACTTGATTTGATTTCAAACATTGAAGGTGGAACAACTAATCTTTCATTTGGTTCCTCAACAATCATTATTTATTTTCACTTGGTAGCAGGAATAGTAGGTTTTGGCAAACGTTGCAGTGGCAGTAGTAGTCTTAGCCTTCTTGCAAGAAGGGAAGTCCTGAAGACAGTTCAGGTTGAACCCAGTAGACAGCTCCTAAATTTTCGGAGCAGTGACTTTCATCACGATGAATGGAACTTTTTTGAGGATGACCTCGAGGTCTTCAAATCTGGCTCCGAACATAATGGTGGGAACAATGTTGCGGGCTTCACGGTTTGTTGGCAAGTTTTAGGAAAAAGTCAGTGTTGGGCAGGCCATTCCAGCAGCTTTAAAAGAAGAAAGCTTTGTGGTTAGCTATATGGCCAAAACCTTGTAATCTTAGTGCAACCACTAAAAATTAATAAAGGTTAATCTGTGGACTAAGTAAGTTTTAGTTTGTGGAGATTTTAAAAATTTTAATAAAAAGGTGATTGGAAAGTAGAAAAAATTTAATTTGTAAAAAAGAAAATTTGAAGCGCGTGCAGCACAACATAACTTTGATTTAATTTGCACAATAACAAATCAAACTTGAAAAGGATATGTGAAGTGTTTAGGACCAGATGCGGGAACTATTTAGCAACACATAACGTCCAGGTAAAATTTAGTCCACCAACACACCTATTGGGGTCCGACCCCACATGAAGATTTAAAGAGTCCTTAATAGCCTCTTGAGCCCCTTTGCTCAAAGGTGATTGAACAGGTAGTCCTGAAGTCCAAAGAGTTGACCGTACTTTCTCAAGGCAGAAATGGGTAAAGCATGCCAACAGAAGAAGGGTAGTTTTGGTTCATAATGGACATGAACGCATTATCGATGTATGAAGATATTTTTTCTTCGTTTAAATGGAGAGAAAAGCTTATCCCCAGCAGAGTCGCCAAAAGCTGTCGGCATCATTTTGGTTAAGGAGTTGCCGTAGGAACCTGTCGGTCACTAGAATCGAAATCTCGTCGCCCACTTCGGAAGGATATTTAAGTTTAAAAAATTATGAAATCAAACAGACCTCATATTTTTATAGTTTAAATGAAAGAGCGCTATTCCTCAAATCTTTTATCTATCCCAAAGGATAAACACAAGACTTGAGGATGAGGCTTGATCAAATAAACTAAGAAATATATGGCATCCATTTGGTCTGTGAAACCGTTTTATTTGCCAACAATTTCCTCTATTTAATATGAAGAATTAAATAGGGTTTGTCTTAAGCTGGGTTTAAAAAAAGCTTCCTATAAGGGCAAGCCTTTATAGTTAATTACATCTTAAATGATTGAAGTCATCTAAGAAAACTCTCAATAGAAATCAAGAAATATTATCTTCAAGAAATTCAAAGGAAAGGAATTTTCAATGAAATCAGACAAAGAGGTGTGAAAGGGGAATAGTTTAAATTTGGAAGATTTTTATTGTAGAATCCAAAGGAGGAAGAACTAGGGGATGTCATGGATCTAGAGGAGAACCTCGATGACTTCCCAATCGATCCTATTGTTTGGCTTTAATTTAGATGAAAAATTATTTAAGTGTTTCATCCTACAAATTTTATTAATTTAGAGCTTACATTTGTGTGAAGCAATCATACAAATAGTTTGGAAGATGTGAGGATTCAGGTCATGAAGAACAACAACCTCAGAATCCTAAAATGAGTTAGCGCTTAGATTATACAATAGAATTGTACAAATGCCTAAAGATAACTTGAGAATTTATGTTGCACTAGGCAAACAACCTCAAAGTCTTGTGGCTTTCTTGTTTATTTCTAAGGAATGAATTCGTTTAGCTGCTGAAGTCATGTTTTGCTTTGAATATGCTCAAGCTGCCCACCATGCTATCTCTAAGCTCCTTGCCATGATGATTTTGAGTTGTCTAGGGTGTCAAGTTATGATGTCAAATCAGGTGGCCGTATGTTTGTAGCTCTTAAAATTTTCATGGAGGATGCTAAAGTTCATTAGAGCGACACAGGTTAGGATCCCACGGTTCCCTCATTCTGGCACCACTCTTTTCTATTGGATTCAATTAATCTAAATGAATTTACTAAACTCAACTTAATGAGTTCCAAATTTTCATTTAAACCGTGGGAAGCCTTGTTAACAACCGTAGGTTACCTCATTTAAGGGCTTCCTGATCATCCGATAGAGACGTCTTAAATTAGTTGTAGTTGTTATTTTGTGTGACGTTTGTGATTAAATTTTGAGTTTTTTTTATATTTCGAATGTTCTGGGGTGAATTTTATCTTGGTTGATTTTAGTTTTAGTTTTGGTTTTGGTTTTGTGGCTATCCTGATAGTCTTACTTTTCATGCAGGGTGGCATCGTTGTTTAGCATGGAAGTTTTGCAAGTATAAAAATTACAAGAAAGACAGCACTGTAAACTATAATAAGCTTACCTGGCGAGTCTTTTCCTTCCACCAACTCAAACTTAAAATGCATGTAAAGGGCAGTTCATGTAAAGGCAGAAAAGTAAGGTTTTAGTAGTTTTCCTAACCTTATGTCATATCTTGCTGCGTCCTTAGGAGTTTAATTAAGGATGATTTTGTTAAGCAAAGTATATTAAGTTTAGTAGACTTCTGGGATATCCAACAGGTTAGGAGGAAGAAGCAGGTCCATGCTTCCCTCTTATCGCCTGGTGAAAAGCCTCGAGCTAATTTAAACTTATTATGTTTCTTAATAATTCATTCTATGAACGCCCTAATGCTCAATGAACATTGATGTCCTAAGTATTCCTAAGAGTAGGGAAATTATGATTTGTAATTTAATTTTTAAGATTATGTGAATGAAGACCTTTAAAGGCGGGAAGCTAGTGCTGTTGGAACACTTAGCTAAATTTTGGTCCTAAAATTGGGCTTGTAATGTTTTAAAAAGTGTTAATTTTAGACCCTCATTTAATCAATTTTGATTTAATATAGATTACTAGTGAGCCCTTAAGACCTAGGTGAGTGTCTTACATAATTTTCAAAAGGTTAAGTCTTAGGTGATCATAATTCATTATTTGAATTTCATTTGAAAATCAAATAGTGATATTAAATTGATTAATTATTAAGTTCAAAAGTAATTCCCCTAAGTCCTAGGTTCATTTAATTTTAATAATCCTCCATATTTTAATAATTTAAAAATTTATTAATTTATCCTTTTAATTAGGAAAGTGAGGTTGGTTTCTACCAATTAATCTTTTTTTAATTTCAATCATCCAAAAAAGTTGATTAAGATAATATGTTGCCCATTTCCCTTCTTGAACTATGCCTAAATTTTAATTAAGTCCAAATTCCTAAAATTACACTTTTGTCCCTAAGGCTCTAACACTTCATAATTTGTCAAACTCAAATCAAATAACTTTGAAATTTTAATCCTACCTCATTCGTGGGTCAATTAATACATCAAAGGAGAAAATGTGATTTTTCAAAATTTAATTATTTTCATGCAAAAAGGGGATTTTTCAAAGAAAATTTTACTAGAGGTAGACCCAGAGTAGAGAGTCA
This sequence comes from Phalaenopsis hybrid cultivar, assembly GCA_002079205.1. Lineage (NCBI taxonomy): Eukaryota > Viridiplantae > Streptophyta > Magnoliopsida > Asparagales > Orchidaceae > Phalaenopsis > Phalaenopsis hybrid cultivar. The sequence continues at coordinate 42,723 of JXCR01147092.1, forward strand.
TTTGGACAAAAATTCATGATTTTTTGAGTTTTATTTGAATTATTAGAATTACTTTAAATTTTTGGGTATTTAATAAATATTAAAAATTTTAAATGCAAAAAATTAAGTTTTACATTTTTAAAAAATCTCCCTGAGGTCAAAAAACCTAGAGAAGCAAATTTTATATTTTTTTAGATTTTTCTTTGATTTATTGGAATTATTTTAGTGGAAATCTATTTTTTAGCCTTTAAAAAGTTATTTTAAGCTTCAAAATACAATATCTTTATTTATAAAATTAGGAAAATATTTCAGTTATTTCTAAATGCTTAGAAAAAAATTTAGAATATTTCTATGAATTTTATTTTTTTGTGATTTTTATGAATTTTTGAATGATTTAAATATTTAAAACAGGCTTAAAAATGAAGTTTTTATTTTAAACATCAATTTATTTCTATCAAATTCCACTGGTCAAAGAGAACTCAAAAAAAAGTTTTCATAATTTTTTTACTGATATTTTAGTCATTAAAAATCATTTTAGTGCCAAAAAGGATATTTAACTTGAAAAATCAATTCAGGCCATCAAATGGCCTAAAAAAGCTTTGAAATTTTTATGAGGAGTTCTATGGATCTTAAACAAGAGTGGAGATAAAAAATTAAGTCATTCTGATATTTTTGTTTACCTAAATTAATTACCTTAGTGTTTTATGGTTTTGGCAAATTAGGTTTATTTTGTATGACTTGGCTCATGAGATGTTTTCCTAATGGTTCTCTAGTCATCATAAACCTTCCAAAAATTTCTTAGATTTTTCTAAGCAACAAGCTAATTATTATGATTAATTTAAGCAAATATTGTACATAAACTTGAAAAATATGGATCTCTGTCTAGAGGTCTTCTCTGACTTTTAAAAAACTAGGGAATGTTTCCCTTCATAGAGGCTACAATATGCCAAAAATTCAAGCTATGGTGAAATGCATATATGCATGGAGAATAAAAATACTCCTAAATCTAATTGATATTTTAAAAATCAAATACGCATCAATGGGACACAAACTTTAATCCACATTGAATCCACATTGTTCTCTTCTATTCACTAAGCAAGGGGGTATCTTTATTTTATTTTTGTCCTGAGGTGCTGTCAGACTTCATCTTCACCGTCCATCTGACACACGCTTGATCGAACGGTGCTCTGTCATCATTCTTCATAGCCTAGCGCAAGAACTATCAATCTTCCAAGCTTGATATCTCCCTCATTTGTCAACCAAATTAAGTGAATTTTTTTTAAATTCTCGCCTAGACTAGAGGAACATATCCATACATTTACGATGCCATGAAATTAAGCCCAAGAAAATGGACAATCAAAAGAAGCTCAGGAGGAGAAGAAGTTTAATACCTTGGATCTGAGAAGGGAAGCTTCAATCAGATATGCTTGGCACGTTCATTGAGGTATAACGAGGCTTAGGATTGAGCCTCTTTGTTGTGGTGTAGGGTCTAGGTATGAATTCGACCAAGCTTGATTTTAGGTGTTGGTCTAGAGCTATGTTAGGGGCTCTTTCATAGGGGTATTTTATGGGGCTTTGCCTTCTCTTATTGTTGTGAAGGTGTTGGCATAAGTAATTCATGTTTAGTGGACTTTGGAGGAGTAATGAGCTCTGTCCTGGTTTCTGGCATAAATTTAAACTCAAAATTGGGCTTCCACAGTTAAAATCAATGGGGAGAATGGTTGGATTGTACTGAGGAGGTCTCAAAGATGCTCTGTGAGTGATTTGGGAGGTACTCTCTGAGAAAATTTAAGCACTCCTCTCATGGCCGTGGGGGGTAAGCTTTTACAAAAATGGCTAAGGGGTGGCTCTCATGGCCAATTAAGGGGTGAAAAATGGTGCTTAGGTGGAGGGTAGAGAGACTCTAACATCTCATTTGGGTGAGGTGGCCTCTTTGTTTGGTTTAGGTGAAGCTCAAGAGGAGGTGGTCCTCAGTTTTGGCTTCTTTAACGACTAGGCGAGCCGGCCAGGGCAAGGGGAGGTTGCTAGGAGCTCAGGGAACCCAAGGGAATATGTCACAGCAATTTAATGGGCTAAGGTTTAGTTTTGGCAAAAAGATCTTAAGCCTAAGCATATTTGGAAAACATATCTCTTAATTTAGGGGACCGATGGTCCATGGGTCCTTAGCTTGGGTTAGGTGAGTTTTGGCTCAGTCTTAGGGTCCAACTAGTGGCTGTGGACTCATTAATTTGATGACTTTGGGGTGGTTATGCTACATTTAGTGCATGGGTCCAAGTTGGTGCAAATGACCAAAAATTAGGTTTGGGCTAGGTTAGCTATGTCAATTGGTCAAAATAAATGTTGCATTTGGTGTAAGTGATTGTAAGGTACAATTTTGATGAAGGATGAAAAGGGTTTTGAGTTCAATTGGAGTGTCAATTTGAAGGATTTTGGAGATTTGGTCAATTTGGGCATGTTGGGCTAGACTTTGGTCAAGATTGGGTTAGACTTATGCTAAGTCCAAATTGATGGTTGACAATGGTCAATAGGAACCTCATGAAGAGTTTTCAACATAAATTGGGTGCCAATTTTGGGGTTAAGACATTCAATTTGATGAGATTTTATCATGTGGCCAAAATTGGGGCTATGATCTAAATCAAAATTGGGCTCAAAGCAAGGGCCAATTAAGCTTGGATTTGGTTTATTTTGGTCAAATTGAAGGTGAAGTTGAGTTTGGGATTAAAATTTTGGGAGAATGGGATAAAATTGATGGACATTTGAGTTAAATTTTGGGAAATGTTGGCCTTTAGAGGCAAATTGGCCAAACTGGGTCATGTGGTAATTGAGAAAAATGAAATTGAGAATATTTGGAATATTTTAGAAATTTTTGGGATTTTTTATAATTTTTGATATTTTGGGCCCATGAGGGGCATTTTGGTAATTTGGCAATCTTTTGGTGATTTTGGGTAATTTGGGTGTTTTCAAAAGGTTTGAAATGATTTTTTAACAAGTTTGGGTATTTTGGATAAATTTGAGAATTTTGACCAAATTTAGGGTTTCAAGGGTACTTAGGTAACTTGGGGGAGTTTAGGGGCAAAAGGCCAGACAAAGTATTTTTGGTAAAATTAAGGAGCTAACCACCAAAAGTAAGTCATGGACCAATGAAACCCCATTTGGGTCCTCTATGTACTTGTCTTACCTAAACCCTAACCTAGGGCTAGTAGATTTAGGGGACCATCTACATGTGTTTCCGAAAGGCTCAAGGGAACAAGTCAGGAAATTTTGGGTTTAGGGTAGTGAGTGATTGTGAGTGAAGTGAGTGTCTTAGCTCTAGACCAGCACCCAAGGTCAACCCTAAGGTCTAATAGCCCTATAGAAACTCTCCTTGAGCTTTCCCATAATGACCCCACCAACTAAGTGCTAGAGGTTAGGACCAATGTGGGGAACTTCAAGTTGAGTAAAGAGGAGTTTAGAATTCCTAATGATGAGGGTGCCTTTTTCTAGTTCTCTAAGATTATTCAATAGGAAAGTCCTATGGCTAGCCCATAGGCTGCTAAAGAGAAAGAATAGAACTCAACCAAAAGTGAGGTCAACAAATCCATAGGATTTCGAGATTATTTTCCTATTGCGACATAAATCATGAACTTATCTTTAGCACTTTGTATGACTCTGCTATAAAATAAAAGCTCAAAACTGCTTTAGGATTCCGAGATTGTCGTTCGTCGCGACCTAAATCCTCACATCTTCTAGGATATTTGTGTGATCATTTCACATGAATGTATGCCTTAATTAAAAAAATTGGCAGGATGAAACACTTAATTATTTTTCCTCTAATATGTAACAAAATGATGGGATAGCTTAGGAAACCACTGAGGTTCTCCTCAGGGTCCATGACATCCCCTAGTCCTTCTTCCTTTGGATTTCATAATAAATGTTCCAGATTTGAGCTATTCCAATTTCAAACCTCTTTGTTCGATCTTGTTAAAAATCCTATTACCTTGAACTCATTAAAGATAATATCCCTTGATCTTTATCGAGAGTTTTTTTAGGTGACTTCAATTACCTATGATGTAATTAACTATAGAGGCTTGCCCTTATAGGAAGCTTTTCAGAACCTATCTATTTAAATTTTCATATTAAATAGGGGAACTTATTGGCTTATAATAAAAATCAATTCGCACACAAAACAGATGTCATATATTTCATAGTTTGTTTGATCGAGCCTCACCCTCAAGTCTTGTGTTTTTATTTTGAGATAGATACAAAGCTTGAGCTGTAGTGCTCTTTCATCTAAACTTTGAAAAATTGGGGATCAGTTTGATTTCATATTTCTTAAATCTAAATATATATATATATATATATATATATAAATTAAATGTCTCTCAAAAGTGGGGGGCGAGATTTCCATTTCGGCGACAGATAGCTTTCACAGGATGACCCCCCTTAAAATTGTGTCAACAGCTTATGCGACTCCGCTGAGGAAAAATGTCTCTCTCCATTTAAATTAGAGAATATTGTATTCATACATCGGTAATGTGTTCATATACGTTATGGACCAAATTTCCCTTCTTTCATTGACATGCTTCATCCAGTTCTTTCTTGGGTAAGTACGATCAACTTTTTTTGGAGTTTAGGACTGTCCTTTCAATCAACTTTGAATAGAGAGATTCAGAAGTTCATTAGGACTTTTATATTTTGTGTGGGGTCGGACCCCCAATAGGTGTGTTGGTGGATTAGTTCTACTTGGGCGTTGTGCATTGTGAAGTTGGTCCCGCTTCGAGTCCTAAACTTTGCATTTTTTTCACATCCAATTGGTTTGGTTTGCTTTTCTGCGAATCCAGCCAAGTTGTTGCGTCTCTTCATGCTTGTATAGTTTCTTAATTTCAACTCTTCTATGCTTTAATCGTAAATAAGTAACCAATTAGAAAAATAAAAAACAAGAAAGGATATGCCCAGTTTATAGGACAAGTGCGTTAACTTGAGTACTTCAGTTGAAACTGCAAAGCACGGGATGCCACTGACTTTCAAAAATTCTTTAAATGACAGGGACAATGTCTTTGCTAAAGCTGATTTTTTCTTTTGCCTCCAGAATGGCGTTCACTGTCAATAGGGATGAGCAGTCTGAACTATCAATTATTTAGTTTAGACAAAGGTTTGATGATATAGAAGTTAAGTTCAGAAAGGTGGTTGTCATAGTAATGAAGTTCAAAACATATAAGTTTGTGGATCCTATTGTGGATTTCAACTTGAAACTTGCCTAGGGATTCTCCCCTTCAAAGGTGTTGGTTGAAAAGAACCCTACTAGTGCTATAAAGTCTATCATTGGGAGAGTTGGGACTTCTCCAAGGACTGTTTTTGCTCTTACTACAGGATTCACCATTACTGTGGCAACTATTTGGCTAAATAAGGAAAAGGAGATTCTACATGAGGAAGACTCTATCGACGCTTATACCCCGCCATTTTTTGGATTCGAGATTGGGTCCAAACCCTGCGCAATTGAAGAAGGCAAATGAAAAGAGGTCACATCCTGTAGATAGAAAGTCATCTTTAAGAAAGATCAATCGCTAAGAAAGGTATACCCGTTTAAAGAGGAGTCAGTGTCGAAGAGGTTCCATGACTTGCTAATGAAATTGGAATTCAGACTACCAGAACCAAGAAAGCCAGAAAAGGTCGACCAAAAGGACCATCACGGTACTAGCCAAACCACCGATTCTTGGCCACACAATAGAAAATAGCTTTATCTTCAAAGATTGGTTTGAGAGGAATTTCAAATTTGAAAATGTAACGATCCTGAAAGAGTATTTGAAAGAACCTGAAAAAGGTTCTATAAATATGATTTTGGTTGATTTAATTTACTTCTAAAAAACCATATCGGTACTCAAAAAAATAAGTGACACTCTTCAGAAATCTCCAACTGACCAAAATGTAATTGAAGGAAACACAATTGAGGCTAAGCTGGAGAGGCTCCAAGCCAATATTGCATGGTTATCTGAAGAACAAAGAAAAGATATGAATGATGAAATTACAATGTGTTAGATTAATTGGATAAAGGATAAATATAAATAAATGTCATTGAAACATTTTATTTGACATTAGAACTTGACACATTAGAAAATTTAAACTTGCCATGATAAGGAGCTTGGAGCTAACATTGTGGGCTGCATGACCATCTTCAACAACAGAACATGTCTACACCAGCTAAACCATTCCTTAGAACTAAATATTAATACATAGGAATTTGGGTTGTTCGCTTATTGCAACATAAATCCTCAATTTATCTTTAGGCATTTGTATCGCTCTGTTAAACAATATAAGCCCTAATCATCTTTAAGATTCTGAGGTTGTCGTTTGTCATCGCCTAAATCCTCAATCTTCTAGGCTATTTGTGTGATTCTTTCACATGAATTTAACCTCTAATTAATAAAATTAGCAGGATGGAACACTTAAATATTTCACCTCTAAATTGAAACCGAATGATAGGATAGCTTGGGAAGCCACTGAGGTTCTCCTCATGATCCATGACATCCCCTAGTCCTTCTTCCTTTGGATTACATAATAAATGTTTCAAATTTGAGTTATTCTCATTTCACACCACCATGCCCGATCTCGTTGAAAAGTTCTATTCCTTTGAACTCCCTGAAGATAATATCCTCTGATGTTTATCGATAGTTCTCTTAGGTGACTTCAGTTATCTAAGATGTAATTAACTATAGGGGCTTGCCCTTTTAGGAAGCTTTCCCAAACCTAGATTAATATAAACCCTATTTAATTTTTCACATTAAATAGGGGAACTTGTCGGCTTATAATAAAAATGGTTTTCCATACCAAACACATGTCATATATTTCTTAGTTTGTTTTATCGAGCCTCACCCTCAAGTCTTGTGCTTATCTTTTGAGATGGATACGTAGCTTGAGGTCTAGTACTCATTTAAGCTTAAGGTGTAGTGCTCTTTCAAGTCTTGTGTTCATCTTTCGGGATTGATTTCATAACTTGAGGTGTAATGCTCTTTCGGGATTGATATGGGATCAGTTTGATTTCATATTTTTCTAAACTTATATATATATATATATATATATATATATATATATATATATATATAT
>JXCR01147092.1:49941-70432 GCA_002079205.1 Phalaenopsis hybrid cultivar
TATATATATATATATATATATATATGTAAATTAAATGTCCCTCTAAAGCGGGCGATGAGATTTCCATTTCGGTGACCGAGACCTTTCACAAGACGACCCCCCTAAAATTGTGTGGAGATTGAACTCAACCAAATGAATTAGATTCTCATCAATACAATCTCATATGATTCTTACCATTAGTTAACTAAGACAATAACTTCTCAAATCTTACATGTTTCCACAGAAAAATATTAACATATTAATTGGTTAAATCAAGAAGTAAATGAAGTAAAAACCCTAAAATCATCACAACTTATTCCAACATTAAAGATTAATACTTCACACAACTTCCATCCAATAGTTAATCACTTGTCATTTTATGGAAAGAGATAAATAAAAATGTTGGAGAGAGCGCTCTTCAATCCATTCCAAGTCTTCTTTTATAATTTTCTAAAAGGTGCTTTCGTGTCTCTTCAAAATAAGTCCACAATGATTCTTCAAAGAGTTGCCTCCTTTCAAATACTAATTGAATGTATTTTGGTGTCCATAAAACATTCTCCATGCTTTCATAAAGAGTTTCTTGTTTAGGGTACAGGGGCGTAAAAGTCTCTCTAGGGGTGCTGGGGAAAATGTTGGAGAGAGCGCTCTTCAATGCAATCCAAGTCTTCCTTTATAATTTTCCAAAAGGTGCTTTCGTGTCTTTTAAAAATGTGTCAACATTCAATGAATCTTCAAAGAGTTTCTTAAGACACCTCTTCAAAAATTAATCCAAACTGATTGAATCATTAATCAACTTCATCTGGCACATAAGCGCGACATACTTAGCACTCAGACGAGCCCTTCATGGTCTTACTGGTGCTTAAGCGCAAACTTTAGGTGCTTAGGTGCCACAGTTATTTTGCACCTTATTCATTTTTGCTCCAAATTCTATCCTTTTTCACTCATTTCACCATTTTTTATTCATTTGATGGTACCTAAAGGAAAAACACACAAATAACTTCCATTAAAGTGTAATATCTCAAAAATCGGTATAAAAATTGTGTACATAAATATTATATATTATCGGTGTATTAAAATCCACTAAAGTTAAAATGTTACTTATCCTCAAGTGACAATGAATCATTTAAAACCAAAATAAATAGATTATGCAAATGAATTTTATAGGATATTCTAAAAATTTGATTTAGAAATATAGTCATCCAATTTATAAAAAATATTAGTACAAGAGACCAACTTAGAGTTTAGAAAATTTTAATCTAAAGAAGTCTGAAAATATGACTTTCTATCTAGTTAAAAAATATTAGTAAATTCTCTAAATATAGAGTTTAGGCATTCTATCTTCTCCACTTAAAATTTTTTATTAATAATAATTATACTTACTATATTATAGCCTTAAGCTTTAGAAATTCTCAAGTCTTTCACTTTAAAAACATTAGATATGGAACCAATTTTTTATTAGGCACTAATCTTCAAGATTCTCCTCCCCTTTTCAACTTTACGTTCTATTTCTTTTTCTTTTTCTTTTTCTTTTTTATCTTTTTTTTTCTTTTTCAGGTGAGGATTTCTATATCTGGATAGGCCTTTAACGACTTTGAATTCCACTCCTATTTTCCTAAAGCAAAGTTTTGATATGAATCTTTTACTTAAAAATATAGTAATAGTATTGAAAATTATTTTTAATAAAAGAAACTTTAGTATTTAAAATAAAAGCCTATCTCTTCTATATTTTCCAAAAATAGATTTTCTCCTTCTAAAGATTGTGACACAATGTTCATCATCTCTACATTAAAAATTTTTAACTTTATTTTTTTCCTCATTACTATAGGTTTCTACTAGATTTTCTTACTCGTTTCTACATTAAAAAATTTTAACTTTATATTTTTCCTCATTACTATAGGTTTCTCCTAGATTTACTTACTCGTTTCAATATTCAAAATTTTACTTCCCTAAAATAACTTCATAAACATAATCATTTTTTTTTCCAAATAAAAAAAAAAAATTTATTGTAGCACATTTGAGAACAAAAAAAATTCAATTTTTTGAAAGCTTTTTATCCTCTCAATCTTAAATTTTTAATAGGATAAAACATTTTAGCATCATATTTAGAGATATGTAGGAATGAATACTAAAAGTAAAATGCTTATAGGAATTTTTACACTCTAAATATACAAGTACAAAAATTAAAAATAGGAGTAAAAATTAATTGATTAAATTTTAACACCTAGAGATTCATTGGACTTCTATGTAGTGGAGGATAACATAAAATCAAACAAATACACTAACAGAAATTCACAGCTGCAACATAAAGAAAATAGCTGGTATTAAATTGAAAAATTTAAACATTATTTTTTTTTGTGAAAGTTAGTAATATTCTAAACCTTCCTAAAAATCGTGATTAAGTTCAATGCAAACTAACAAAATACACTATACAACACAATTAACACTATCACTATCACAAAAATAACGCATAACTACTCACAATAACTTAAATACATCACAACAGTGTCTAACAGAATAAAATATAAACAATAGTAGCAGTCTAAACAAATAATATATAACACAAATTATGAGTATAATACAACTGTACCACATAAAATTTTCTATTAAAAACAAAACTACTCAAAATAACTCTCATCCTCCTCATCATCATCACTATCATTGTTGTCCCAAAAGGTATTAGACACACAAGATAGATATTGTGAAAACGAAGGAAAAACTACACTTTGGTCACCCCTAAATTTTTTCCTCATAATCTTTGAGTTTTCTCATATAACCATTTATATGATCTAAAAAATTCTTCAAATTTAATACATTGTCCATAGTATAATTGGTGTTATCTAACATTCTTTGCAATAAGTGTGGACAATGTATGTGAGGCAGATGCATGAGAAGTAGAGGCACCTGAACTTTTAGAAAATCCTCCTCTCCAGAAAAAAATTGAATGTGGTGAATAAGATTTAACATTAAGGCTTGTGATAGGCTTTAGAGGTTGCAATATCCCCTCCTAGATATCAAATCTATTACCTGCCTGCTCACATATGAAAAAGATCAAGGATGCAAATCGCCAACCTATAGTTGTGACATCGATAGCAGAACTGATAATAGTCTGATAGATCAAGGATCCAATGTCGATCGACATGAATTATTGAATAGAATAGTTTGAAGTAGCTTTATCTTTGGTAACTTCGCTGAGGTGGTTGGTTTGTAGTATACGAGCAGAAATAAAGTAGTGACACAGTTTTTATGTCATCTAAATTATACATAAGCAAGTTGACTCTTCTTTCATTTTTTATCTTCCATAGTCCTCTTCCGGCTATCAATGACGATAAAATCTCATATAACTCCTCCTCAGTTGGACTATAATTCAAATAAAACACAATGTACTAGGGGCAACTGGTAAAATAGATTTAATACCTCAGGGGAGAAAGACACTGATTTTCTTTGAACCATGACCAGATCTTCTTCAGCTTCAGGGAGATTAGATTAAAACTCCCGAATAATAGAAATTACAACCATAGAAGGAAAATAATAAAATCATTCCCATTGTTGGATAACAATGAAATCTTTCACTTCTCCACCCAAACTTTTGAAACATCTCTTAGGAATAAGATTTCTCGATTAAAGTGCTTCAGTATACCTTTTTCGAGCTTTCAAGCTAACGAACTTGCTTGGATCAAAATGGGACTTCCCTTTAATCCTATTCATTCTTTGGTCCAATTCTAAAAATCTTATAAAATATATAATAAATCCTAAATTCAAGATTAAATCATTAAAATCAACTTCTAAAGCTTAAACTATCATTTCGATGTATTTTTTCATAGGTTTTTCTCAAATCTTCAACATGAATACTGATTTTTGGTAAAATCCCCAATGTGCTCAAAATACATGGTGAAAATAAATTCTTTTTTACATAGAAGTGAAGCTCTTACCTCAAGAAGATCCAATCTAACAAATTTGGCTTGAATCCAACAAAAAAATATTCACTCTAGAAGAAGCCCTAAATCTTAACTCATGAAATCTAAGGGAAGAAGATAACATCGAGGTCAAAAAAAAAAAAAAAAANACATCGAGGAAAAAAAAAAAAAAAAAGACAAAAGAAAATGACGTAAGGATTTCTTTGTGGTATAGAATTCAGAAGTGTCTGATTCTTGAAATTTCATATAACTACATGAAAATTCCATAACCAGAGAGTTTAAGTTTCTCAATCTCCTATAAGAGATATCTCCTATTGTTCATTACATTTAAGTAACTGAAATTACTTAAGAAAACTTATGATTAAAGCTAAGTTTTGTTCTCAAAGAAGTTTTAAGTGTCAAGGTCAAGGAAAGAAACGTCAATGTTTGATCCTAAGGATAAAAGAATTCTCAGAATCTACACTACCCTAAAGGTTTTTTTGCCAATTTGTTTTGTTATTTTTTTTTGTTTATGTCATTTTTTCTTGTTGTTTTGTTTTGCTTAAGTCATTTTGCTGTTATTTTTTTTTGTTTATGTCATTTTGTTCTGTTGCTTTGTTTTGTTTATGTCGTTTTATTGTTTTGCTTTGTTTATGTCAATCTTTTTTGTTTTGTTTTATTTATTTTGTTTTGTTTTGTTTTTTCTTTTATGTTGTTTTATTTTATTGTTTCATTTTATTTATTCCATTTTTTTGTTTTGACATTCCCCATTCAGCTTCAGAATGTCATCCTTGCAAATTAGAGTTAGCACACCCTCATAACATGCAAAGTAAATCTAAAGCATAATTTGTTTCATGTCCTCAACAAACCTACAAAACAGAAAAATATTAGCATAAAATAATGTTTTAATTTATCAATTTAGACTGTTAAGTAATTTTTAAATGACCCTGTCAAAATTTATATGGCTCTGTCTTCCCAGGGTCATAGGGTTATTTAGATCTACTTAGTCCGAAAGGTGTTTAAACATGGACCGAATGATTCTTGTCAGAAACTACATATTACATCGTCCAAATGATCTTCATAGATTTGAACACCATGGTTCAAGTTGTGTTCGGTGATCTTTTCTCATTATAGTTCAATTTAAGTTTTAGTCTCTTATTCAGATTTTAGGGGTTAGAAAATTTTATGTTATTTACGATTTCTTAACCAAATGAGCTTTTATCATTTTTTTATTTATTTATTGTTTAGGATGACCCAATCAAGATCTCATGATTCCATCATACCATTTCATTATGTTTGCCATTTGATTAGCCACAAGTAAGTGGACGATATTTTGCTAGCAACCACGGGTTACCTCCTTCAAAATATCTTCTTAAACCTAGTTGCATGTTTGAGTTAAAGTTTAAGTTTTAATGTCTTCAAAGCAAATTTTTGGTCATTTGTATTTTGAAATAAATTACATTTTATTTAGGTAAGGCTTAATGTATAATTAAGTTTAATTTATGTTAGACTTAATTAAATATTAAGATGGATTAAGCAAAATTTAGGTAAGGGTTAATAGATAATTAAGTCTAATTTAGGTATAACTTAATTAAGGTTTAAGATGGATTAAGCCTAAATTAGGTAAGCCTTAATGGATATTTAATTTATATTTAGGTTAAATTTAATTAAATATTAAGATGGATTAAGCCTAATTTAGATAAGGCTTAATAGATAATTAAGTATAATTTAGTTTAGACTAAATTAAGGTTTAATATTAATTAAGCCTAATTTAGGTAAGGCTTAATGGATAAATAAGTCTAATTTAGTTTAGACTTAATTAAAGATTAAGATGGTTTAATCTTATATAGCTTAATGGATGATTAAGTCTAGTTAAGGTTAGACTCAAATAAGGTTTAATGTTAACTTAATTTTAATTTAAGTAATGCTTAAGAAAATTAATTAGGTCTAATTAGGGTTAGACCTAATTATGACTTAAATGTGAGTTAATCTTAATATAGGTAAGGTTTAAGGAGATTAATGAGGTCTAATCAGAGTTTAACATAATTAAGGTTTAAAGTTAATTAACCCTAATGTAAGTAAGGCTTAATGAGATTAATTAAGTTTAGTGAGGGTTAGATCAAATTATGCTTTAAGGTTAGTTAAATCTAATGTAAGTAACGCTTAATGAAATTAATTATGTCTATTTAAGATTAGAACTAATTGTGGTTTAAGGTTAATTAAGCCTAATATAAATAAGGCTGAACGAGATTAATTAAGTCTAATTAGGTTTAGCAAAATTAAGGTTAAAGGTTAATTAAACCTGATGTAAGTAAGGCTTAATGAGATTAATTAATACTAATTAGGGTAGACCTAATTATGGTTTAAGCTTAATGTCGACACAATTTTATGGGCGTCATGTGAAAGCTGTCGGTCACCAGAATGGAAATCCTGACGCTTGCTTCAGAGAAACATTTAATTTATATATATACATTTAGTTTAGAAAAATATGGAATCAAACCGATCTCAAATCTTTCAAATTTTAGATGAAAGAGTACTACACCTCAAGCCATATATCTATCTCGAAAGACAAACACATGACTTGATAGTGAGGCTCAATCAAATAAACTAAGAAATATATGACATATGCTTGATCTGTGAAACCATTTTATTATAAGCTGACAATTCCCATATTTAATATGAAAAATTAAATAGGGTTTTTATTAAGTTAGGTTCTTGAAGTTTTCCTATAAAGTTAAGCCGTTATAGTTAATTACATTTTAGATAACTGAAGCCACCTAGGAAAACTCTCATTAAAAATCAAGGGATATTGTCTTCAAGGCCTTCAAAGGATAAGACTTTTCAATTATAATGGAAAAGGCGGTGTGAAAGGGTATTGTCTCAAATTTGGAACATTTATTTTTAGAATCTAAAGGAAGAAGAACTAGGGGATGTCACGGATTCTGAGGAGAACCTTGGTGACTTCCAAAGCTATCTTATGGTTTGGCTTCAATTTAGAGTAGAAATATTTAAATGTTCCATCCTACCAATTTTATTAATTAAGACTTACATTTATCTGAAATGATCACAAAAATACCTTGGAAGATGCGAGTATTTAGGTCATGACGAACAACAAACTTGGAATCCTAAAACATGTTAGGGTTTATATTGTATAGCAGAACCATACAAAGGCCTAAAATTAAATTGAGGATTTATGTCACACTAGGAAGAGAACCTCAAAATTATATTACTCATATGTTTATTTTTAAATAATGGTTTAGCTGGTGTAGACATATTTTGCTGTTCAAGATGGCGGTGCTGCCCATATTGCTTGCACTGAACTCTTCATCGTAGTGAGTTTAATTTTGTTACTGTGTCAAGTCATGATGTCAAATCAAGTGTTTCCTAAAGTTATAGTTATTTAAATATCAGTGGGATGTTAAAGTTGATTAGAGAGACATCGGTTAAAATCCCACGGTTTCCTCATTTTAATATCACTATTTTCTATTGAATTTACTTAGCTTAAACGAGTTATGAAACCCATTTAAACTGGAGAGATCCCGTTATCAACTGTGGGTTACTTCCTCCAAGGAACTCCCGTAAATTCAGAATGACGTTTTAAGTTCATTCAAATTTTAAAGGATTTATGGTTACCTTTGAAACAGTTTTTTTTAGGTTTTAAAAATTTTGATTAATTTTTGGAAAAGTTGTTTTGATTTTTCAATAAAAGTAGAGTACACACCGTAGAAGTTGCGATATTTTGCAGCGAAAGTAAAATGACAGAAATTAAATAAAACTGTAAAAGCGTAACTGTCATCTTCTTGGCTTTCTCGCTGAAAGATTAGCTTTTGCAACAGGTATATAATTATGCAGAAATTTAAATAAATTGCAGGAGTAGATGAAGGTGTATCTAACAGACTCAAAAATATGAATTATTGAGTCCTAAAAGATCTTAATGAATGAATTTAGAACAAAATATAGCAAGTTCTATTTATCCTTCAAAATATCCAAGATTTTTTAAAGCGTTTGAGGAATGACCCTGAACTGCTTTAAAGATCCCCTGGAACATTTGAGTTCATTTTGAACTTATTATATTGTACTACTAATCACTTCAGGTTAAATTAAAACTACCCCTTTACTCAGTAAACTGACATTTTAATTGCCCCAAGGGCAGAGTACTCAATTAATAAATTTGATATTTCAATTAAAAGTTATGTAGGTGAATACCCCTATGACAAGTTTCAGTCATTAATGACCTTAGTACGCATCACTAAAGCTGGGCTTGTAGTTCTAATCATCAATCATATTATCATCTAAATCCCATCAAATGAATTAAATATCAAGCCTAGAACACTACAAAACTCTTTAAATCTAATGGGAGAAATTTTGACAAATATTAAAATTTTTATTTACGTGATATGGACTCTGATTAAAAGAAGTCATATCATCTTTATTTGTGGCTTAATCATAAGTGAAACATCATCTCCTTAGCTTAAGCCCATCACGTCGAAATCATTTGATTTTGATTAACTTCTGAATTTTGATAATTTAAAACATTTAAAATTTTATTCTTGTCATTGAAAGGTGGCATGTTGGTTTCTTCTGTATCCAGACATATTCATTAGGATCAAAATTACTTATTTTCCCTTTCAATTAATCCTAAATTTTGATTTAAGGAACCAAAATTCAAAAAGACCACTTTACTGTATGGGCTCTTCACCTCATAACTAATTAAGCACCCTTCAAATGACTTAAGAGATTTTAAAGTACCCTATTTATTGAGTAATTAAAACATTGGAGGAGAAAAATGTGGTTTTTTTATTTTAGTTTAAATAATTATTACTTTTAAATTTAGAAAATAGCATTTTCAAAATTATTTTGTATAATAAATCAAAATAATGTTTTCGGTTTATGGAAAAATTATTAAAGGTTTCCTTAGATAAGAGAAATAGTTGGACAAAATTTTATAATTTTTTGAATCAAATCTTTAATTTTATTATTTATTGATTTTTATGATTTAATTTGAATGAAAAAGATATTTTTTCTACAAAAATTATTTTTTAATTTTATATTAAACCTCTCTGAGTCCAAAGAACTCAGAGAAACAAATTTTTTATTGTTATGGTTTTTAATTTATTTATTATAATTATTTTAACGAGAAAATAGAAAAAATGCCTTTCAAACTTTTGGAAAGTTATTTTTTAACTTAGAAAAATTAGAAAAAATGTTTTAATGAGTCTTAAGTGATTAGGAAATAATTAGGAACATTTTTAAATATTTTTATATTTTTTAAAGTCTTAAGTAATTTAAATTATTTTTAATTTAAAACATAGGCCAAAAATCAAGTATTTTATCAAAAACTACTTTTATATTTCCTAAGTGCTCCTGATTACAAGGAACTCAGAAAACCAATCCTTATAATTTTCCTAGGTGTATTTAATTTTCTATAATTATTTTTGTGCAATAATAAAATGTATCTTGTAAAATCAACAATAGTGCTTACACATAGTCAAATACCTTTTAAATTTTTATATTGGGTTAACATGATTTTTACGCAAAATGTAAAGTTAACTTTGTTGATTTTTTATTTTTATTTAATTTACATAAATTAGTACAAAATATCAAAACTTAATTAAATACAGAAATTCTCAAAATTTTTCATGCAATTATGATATTTTCCTAAGCTTTTCTGACGATCCTAGTGAAATATAGTTGTGTAAAATTTATAAAGTTAACTCTTTTATACAACGGTGTCAAAAACTTGATGTGGAGTTTTATAAATAATTGTGTTAATCTCTTAATGTTGGGATTCTATGCAAATATACGTTTAGTTATCAACTAAAATAAGACATTATATTTAAGTCTCAAATATTGATCCCACGATGAAGGTTTAAATTTTAGTTAATAAATTAACTAGGAAATTCACAAAAATACAAAAAAACTACTGTCACTAATTTTGAATGTTTAAGATACTATATAAGCTAAGTTTTTAACTACTAGCAGAATTTAAATGCATAGTTTTAAATAGTAACTACTAAACTATGTTTATGTGATGATGTTTTCTCAGATGAAAAAACATCTTTCCCACTATAATGTGCTTTACGTGAAATGAGATGAGATAAATGGTCTAGATTTGTATTGTGTTAAGTGTTATAGAAAATCATTGACTAATTTTAGGTTTAGAACCTAAATTCATAGCTGAGATATGAGGATATTGGCTCCCACTCCAGAGCTCCCACTTCCCTTCCTCTAAAGGCTAACTCTTGCTTTAGTTTTTAAACACTAAGTTTGAATTGGGGATTTTTAGTCTGTCACCCTAGAAATCTCCAATTCTACACCCAACAATGTTTATTTCCCTATTTATTTTGCAATTAATTTCATGAACAAAATACTCATTCATGGAAATAAATGTGATTCTCACTCTGTTGTAGAACTCATACCCCATTTCTCGGATAAGATGTTTTACAACATATTTTAACAATTCAACTGGCCTGATCAACAAGTAAATTAAGAGTGAAGTTGAAAAACCATCACAATTTATATTAAATTTTAACATTGGCACATCCGAATTATCTCTTCATTTCACCATATCTCATAGTAGGGAGAAAGATAAAGGAAACTACTTAGAGTTCATGAGAAATATACAAGAAAACACAAATTTCATATAGAAAAGAAAATTCATACAATAATAATAAACAAACAACACTTATCTAAAACTCTNCAAAACCATCACAATTTTTATTAAATTTTAACATTGGCACATCCGAATTATCTCTTCATTTCACCATATCACATAGTAGGGAGAAAGATAAAGGAAACTACTTAGGGTTCATGAGAAAGATACAACAAAACACAAATTTCATATAGAAAAGAAAATTCATACAATAATAATAAACAAACAACACTTATCTAAGACTCTTTCTTAAAGCAAATCAATTGTAGCCTCTCTTAGAAAATGTAAGAAGAATAAATCTCTCACTTATCTCTCTCTTTAACACTTTTTAGAGAGTAATTCATACTTAAACTCACCACAAAAACTCAAAACTGTAAACAAAATAAATGACTAATGGTATGGAATGGCGTGTAATATTGTTAAGTGGCACGGAGGAGTCGAAGAGATGCGATGGGGGGGGGCCGTTTCTGATCAATTTTGGCTCTAAAAAGAGCCTAGGGTTAGTTCTCCAATAGGTGCATCCAAAAAATTTTCAAAAATGTCCAAATTTGTCAAATCTTCNTTGTAAAAAAAATAAATGACTAATGGTATGGAATGGCGTGTAATATTGTTAAGTGGCAAGGAGGAGTCGAAGAGATGCGATGGGGGGGGCCGTTTCTGATCAATTTTGGCTCTAAATAGAGCCTAGGGTTAGTTCTCCAATAGGTGCATCCAAAAAATTTTCAAAAATGTCCAAATTTGTCAAATCTTCTAGAAACAGGGTCTGCACCGACACTGTTGCTATTGGCGCCCAGTCTGGTGCTAAACAATTTTTCAAAATCTCTATTTTGACTTCAAATTTCATCCATTTTCCTTCCTTTTTGCTCCAAGTACTAAAAAATAACAACCTACAATAAAACATAAAAAATACCTTCATTAAAGTACGATATAAATAAAAAATGAGTATAAAATATGGGTTTAAAAATGCATATATTTTTGGTGTATCAAAATCCCCCAANAGTTGTCCAATAGGTGCATCCAAAAAATTTTCAAAAATTTCCAAATTTGTCAAATCTTCTAGAAACAAGGTCTGCACCGACACTGCTGCTATTGGCGCCCAGTCTAGTGCTAAACAATTTTTCAAAATCTCTATTTTGACTTCAAATTTCATCCATTTTCCTTCCTTTTTGCTCCAAGNTCAAATCTTCTAGAAACAGGGTCTGCACCGACACTGTTGCTATTGGCGCCCAGTCTGGTGCTAAACAATTTTTCAAAATCTCTATTTTGACTTCAAATTTCATCCATTTTCCTTCCTTTTTGCTCCAAGTACTAAAAATTAACAACCTACAATAAAACATAAAAAATACCTTCATTAAAGTACAATATAAATAAAAAATGAGTATAAAATATGGGTTTAAAAATGCATATATTTTTGGTGTATCAAAATCCCCCAAACTTAATGTTACTTGTCCTCAAGGTATAAAATATGGGTCTAAAAATGCATATATTTTTAGTGTATCAAAATCCCCCAAACTTACATGTTACTTGTCCTCAAGGTAACTCCTTATACTATTAAAAATATGACTCATGGCAAAGATTTTTACTTCTATATTTCCTCATTTTAGTCCACAAAATACATTAGTAAAACTTGAGAAAAATGTTTAATAACTCCAATTAATACTAAAGGTATACGGATATATAGCAGTCAAGTCTAAGATTTCTGATTCTCTATTCTTTTCAAGGAAAATTGCAAATTATTCATATTAAAGCGACTTAAAATATTCATATGAAGCAGGCCTTCATGAAACTTTACTAGTAAATATTCTAATAGCCTCCTTTAAGTTGATTCAAGTGAAGCCAATTTTTAATTAGGCTCTCCGCAATCTTCTCCTCACAACTGTTTCTTATTTTTTTCTTTTATTTCCTTTTTTGAGGATCACTTTCAATCATTTTTCTTTTCTTTCCTTTTCCAGCATCATTTTCAATCCTTCTTTTCTTTTCTTTACTCTTTTTTCTTAATTGCTTTTTAAGTGAGGATTATTATATCTGAATAGCTTTTAATGATTTTGAACTTCACTATCCTCTGCTTAAAGTTATAAAATTTTCACATTCCTTAACATTATAAATTTATATTAGCCTAAAAGTTTTTTTTGTAAAGTTAATTCTTTTCTTCTTGCATGAATTTGTAAGATACTTAATTTTTCAAAAACGCAAATTCCTTTACTTAAAATAGAAAAACGTAGTTTTATTCTATCATACCAAATATCTTAATCTTTAAAATTAACCTTTAATATTAAAAATTTTTACTTAAGTTTACTATATATTTGGAAACACAAATATATTTATCTAAAGTTACCCTCTAATACCAAAGATCATNGAAATTTTCACATTCCTTAACATTATAAATTTATATTAGCCTAAAAGTTTTTTTGTAAAGTTTATTCTTTTCTTCTTGCATGAATTTGTAAGATACTTAATATTTCAAAAACGCAAATTCCTTTACTTAAAATAGAAAAACGTAGTTTTATTCTATCATTCCAAATATCTTAATCTTTAAAATTAACCTTTAATATTAAAAATTTATACTTAAGTTTACTATATATTTGGAAACACAAATATATTTATCTAAAGTTACCCTCTAATACCAAAGATCATGTTAAATTTTAAAATATTCTAAAAATATAACTAATGGAGGACAAATAAAATTAAGTTTTCTTTTCTTTAAAAAGAAATTTTTATTCCCCCCCCCCCCAAATCTTAAATTTTTAAGAGATTTTGCATGAAAAATTGAGAAATAAGGGGTGGAAGAAAACATTTAATACATAAAGAAAAGACATACTTATTGAAAGTTCTAATTTCAAACTTAACTATAAAATATTGCAGGTACTAATATGAAAATCTACAAGACTTAAAACATTAAATAACACATATTACATAAAAATTTGCTGAGAAAGAGTTACTTACAAATACATTCAACAAAGTACTAAAACCAAGTAGTGGTACTAAAATGATTTTCAATAGTTTCATAAATCTACAGTTCACAATTCAACATAACATTTAAAATAAAGTATTATACATCTGAAAACAAGTAGTCTTAACAATGAAGTACAACCAAAAATAAACTAAAGAAAAATCTAACTAAAGCATCACCAATAATCATCATCTTCTTCTTCTTCATCTTCCACATCCAAATTTTGCTGTTGATATGGGGTAAAAATTGGGTGAGTAGGAAACTAAACTGAGTGATCACCCGTCATGTATAAGACCATTGCATCATCATAAGCGACATCATATTCAAATTTCTATCTTGTCAAATCATCATTATGTGCATTTCTGGTCTCCATATTCTCCGTTCTACTTTCCATTCTCAAGATAACTCCCTATTGGATCATCATCTGCTCCATAAGTTTCTGGATAACAGGGATACTAGAAGCATTACAAAAAGTAGCCGGAATATCCCTGGTCCTACTCCCCGATCTCCATCCAACATGAGATTCATAAATCATTATATTGGCAGACTCAATAGGTTTTAGAGGTTCAATCCTCTCCTCATCCACTCTAAAATCAACTTCTACCACGGTAGTTATGCACATCTTCTAATAGATAAAATTTAAGAAACACATAGTTTTCATAAGATGTGTAGCAGTTATACACATCTTCTAATAGTTAAAAGTCATAAATTTTCCTTAGAGTAAACTCCACCATTTTCCCTCGAACAAACACATGGTCTTCAGAAGTCTCCTTAAAATTCGCATAGAACTCCATCACTACACCAATAATAGCCTCGGTAGTAAAGTAACAAAAATTTTCCCATTCCTGAGCGTTCATTATTCTTTCAACTTCTCCACCTAGATTTTTAAAACCTTTGTCCAAAATTACTTTTTTAGTTATAAGTAGATTATTAAAGCAAATGTCGGACATTTAATTGACAAATTTTTTATCATCAAAATCCACATTTCTCTTTCATTTTCTAATTCTTGGTGCCATGGTAAATCCACAAAAAATTTGTTAAAATGCAAATAAATTCCCAAAAATTCAAAAATCACAATGTTGAACGTTTTAAACTTAAATCTACTAAGTAATAGTTCTTCACCAAAGGATTTTCTCAAAATATTTCAAAAAAACTTAAAAGTTTTGGATCTCAGCAATGTGAGATAAATTCTTGGTGAAAATAAAAAATTTTGAGTTCAAAATGTAGCTCTTACGTAGAGAAGATGAAATCTGAACATCATTTAGCTTAAAACCACGTCAAATCCGGGCAATAACAAGCCCTAAGTGCAAAAGCCAGAGGTTGAAGGCAACTCAAAGGGTAAAAATGGTGTTTTATATTGCAAATCTTTAATTTTTAAGGGCATTTGGGTGAGTTCGGGTTGAGGCCACTGTCGGCCACATGCCGGTGCTAGTGACTAGATATTTCATTTTTCCATTTTCACAAATTTCAATTTTCTTTCAATTTACTCCAAAGTCTATTTAATCTTTTTGAACACTAATTTTCATCTACAAAATAATTCACAAACAAGCATTTTCACAAACATTACCAAACTAACTTTTATATATGAAAATACACCTTTTACAAATACATTATCTAATCACACATTCACATCCTTAAAGCCAACTAAATTATAATTTAGCGTCAAAATCAAGCCAAAACAGTAGAACGCTGACACAAAACTATACACATTCAAAGTCAATAGAGTTCTAAAGTAAAGTAAAGTAAATCAAATCCACTCAATCACATTAAATACATAAGTATTTTAAAATAGTAGAGTGTCTAACTTCTTCATTTATTCTACCTCATCTTCAGTACGTTCTCCCATAGACTGGTAATGAACTTACAGATTGTAGAAGGGTCGGTACGAGAATTAATCAGATGAATTTTCATCGATCCATCCATTTTTCTTGAACATCAGCACCATTCCTATTTCAATTGTTCCAGCACGATCAAAGTTCTCCTTCATTCTTCAATCTAGGTGATAAAAAAGGTAGTTAAAATTTCCTATTACATTCGTAATACTCTAAAGTTCTCTTCCTATTTTCATCATTTTCTTCTCCAAAGCTATTGAACTTCCAATTATTTGTGGCATGAATGGTGTTGAAGCATGTGATGAATGATTTAAAATAATATCTAATGCTTCATTTCCATTCCCAATATAATTTTCCTTAATAGGAATCATGGGCTCCAAATGTAAAAAAACTTTCACCCAACTTTCATATGGAACTTGAGATTGACTGAAAAGTAAGAAAATTGTAGAAGGATGTCCCAATCTATATATTGGCCCATTCATAATAATACCCATAACGGATTTAAAAATAATTAACCCCACATCAATGAGTTTTTCCATTTCAATGCAATAGTTTGAAATGACCCTTTTTCTTGTAACTCTACTAATCTTCATGGTAGGGAGTAATTTTGTAGATATGAAGAAATGCCATTATTTTGATATTGGATCAAGCAGTGAAGCAGAGAAACTAACGTATAACTCATCTCTGATTTCTCAATTATCATTTTCATCCATAAAAAAATTATATACATCTTACATCATATCTCTCGTTAGGATAAAATTTATATAATGACAGATTGGAACATTTTCTATCAGATACAAATCATTAATTCGAGTGGGAGTAAATGGTACAACTTTACCTCGAACGAACATGACTCCTTGGGTAAATCCATATAAGTTAGCCTAGACTTCATTTACCACTTCTACAAAAACTGTAGCGGTAGTGTAGCACAAAACTTTCCGACGCCTCTGCACAATGATTTTCTCATTCTGTGGACTTGGATTACACAATCCATGATTGACAAAGCCTCTCTCCTTAATAAGTCTCTTTCTCGTAATGACTTTGTCGTATAATCTCTACACATCAAAATTGATAAACTTTCATCTATGAAAAACTCTATACCTTGAAGTATTTCTTTTATTGGAAGCCATGAAATTCAAAATTAGGAAGTTTTTGGGCGTCTAAGGCAGTTTTTTGGACTTTAAAAACACCTCTTGGCGATTATTTAGGAGAGAAATTCTGCCAAAGTTCGTTGAATTCACTCTGCCAATGCAAAACTGCTCAGGACACCATCGGCGCTCCCGATGGCATTGTCGACTCCATGGTCCAATAGGCAAGCGCCGTCGGCGCCAGAAGCCAAAATCAAGTTTTTTAATTTTTTTTTCAATTCAATTCCAAATTTTTGTCCAATTCTAATATTTGTCTTAATATATGATATATAAAATTATTTATGACTCAAAAAGATTTTTATTTCTTAAAAATACTCATTAAACAAAATAGTAATATATATACATATTTAGATTTATACATGGGTTGCATCCCAAAAAGTGCTTGATTTAATGTTGTTAGCCTGACTTACCATTGTTTTGTCAGGAGGATGTAACATTAAAATTTCGTTAAACCGTGGAATGTGTCCTTCAATCAATGCACATTAACTTTAAACATCTTTAAAAACGACAGTTCCATAATGATAGACTTTAATAACTTTAAATGGTCCTAATAATCTGGATTTAAGTTTACTTGGAAATAATCTCAATCTTGTATTTTATATCAAAACTTCTTTTCTAGGTTCAACCATCTTCTTAATAATCTTCCGATCGTGCCATATTTTCATTTTCTCGATATAGATTTTTGCGTTATCATATGCCTAATTTCTAATCTTCTCAAGTTCATTGAGTTGCAAAAATCTTTTCTGACCAGCCTCTTTTCTATTAAAATTAAATTCTTTAATAGCCTAAAATGCTTTATGCTCCAATCCTACTGGTAAGTGGCATGTTTTCAAAAAATAAGTCTATATGGGGACATTCTTATGGGAGTTTTTTAAGCAGTTCTGTATGCCCATAATGTAGTATATAATCTAGTAGAACAATTTAATTTATAAGAATTTACAGCATTTTCTAAAATTCTTTTAACGATTTGATATTTTAGCTAGACCGCTTGTCTGAGGATGATAAGCAGTAGAGAATCTACGCATATTATCATATTTCTTAATCAACTTCTCCATTCTCTTATTCCTAAAATGGGATCCTCCATCAATAATAATTACTTCCGACATTCCATATCTTGTAAAAATACTTTTATTTGAAAACTAAGAAACACTCTGAGCAACAAATTTTGGTACAACAACAACTTCATACCATTTGGACATATAATCAACAACAAATAATATATATAAATTTCCAAATGAAGACATAAATAGTCCCATATAATCTACTTCCCACACATCAAAAACTTCAACTTCTAATGTGTAATTTAGAGAAATTTCATTTCTTCTAGAAATAATTCCTACTCGCTGACATCGATAACATATTTTAATTTATTCATTAACATCTATAAAAAGAGTAGGCTGATAAAATCCAGCTTGCAATATTTTATATGTATTTCTATTTGTTCCAAAATGCCCTCCAAATTCAGAATCATGACATCTTTCAATTATTTGTTGCATTTCTTCATTAGGCACACACCTTCTAATAATTAGATCTTTATATTGTTTATATAAATATGGGTCATCCCAAAAATAGAATTTTAAATCATATATATTTTTTTTAATTGTTGATTCTTAGTATCTGGAGGTAAAATATCACTTACAATATAATTTACTATATTGACATACCACGATGTATTTATTTCATCAATACTATATAATTTTTCATCAAGGAAATTTTCTAAAATTTAATTTGCAAAATTAATTAATATTTCCTTTTTGAGTCTAGACAAATGATCACCTATTTGAATAACATTTTTTTTTTATCAACTAAAATAAAATTGAACTCTTGCAATAGAAGTAAGGTCTAAATTATTTGATAATAGAATGATCTATACGCACTATACATTTGGTTCCAATCAAGTAAGGTCTAAATTTATCAAAGGCTTTGATTGGGTCCAACAAACCTCTAGATGAACTCTTTCGCTTTGGTGAATTGTCTATGTATGATTTTGATCAAGGCCATTTTCAGGTGTTGATTTAGAGCTAGTTTAGAGGTTGTTTAGGATGGCGTTTTTATGGGGAATCAACCCTTCTCTAGCTGGAGATGGTGTGGGCATAGTTAATTGAATGTTGGTATACTATGGAGGTGTGGGGAAATATGTCCTTGTTTGGATTAAAATTTTAAAATCAAAATTGAGCTCTCACAGTAGGAGCCAAAGAGGGAAAATAGCGAGATTGAGCTGAGGAGTTCTTGGAGAGTCTCTAGAAGCATTTGGACAGAGTTTTCCCAAGGAATTTGCTACCTCTTTTTTATGGCTTTGGAGGGGGAGGTTTGAATACAAGAGGTTATGGTGGCTCTCAAGCTAAGCTGAGGTGGCCAAGGTGCTGCCTACGTGGAGAGATGAAAGGCCCTAACAGAAATTAAGCTTAGCCAGCTCAGAAGTGTTAAATTTTGGGTTTTGGCCAACTTAGGCTCCTTTGGGGTTACTGTTTTCAGTGGGTGAAGTAGTGGGTAGCCAGATTCTAGTCACCTCTTAGCTTAGGGGGGGTCACGGGGCGGCTAATTATTATTAACTCCCAAGGGTAACCAATGATCGCAAAGATATTTCAAGTTTTGGCCAAATATGGAGTGAATTCCCTAAAATCAAGGGGCATGATTCAATTTAGTGAGATTCAAAAACTGAAATTCCACCTCTCCCATCAATAGGTTTAGCTAGAGCTTTTATAACACGACCCAAAAAAGCCTCACTCACAGGGATCTTAGCAGTTTTTCTTGTTGGTTTTACAGAACTTCCCTCTTTTATCATTAAACCATCACCCATTAATACATTGCCAACATTATTTGATTCCAAATTCAGAGCAATACCTATGATACCCTCTTCAAATTATATTAATTCACTTGCCATTACTTCATCAAGATAATGAATACGAGCAATGTCATCGCCAACTTGAAGTACAGTACCGGTATTCAAAATATTTTTACTTCTCTATTATATTTTTCAATACGTTCTTGCATAATATTATTAATTTTGTCAGCTTGAAGTGTTCCCATTAGTATCACTTTTTTATTTTTTAGAAGGAAAGGTAAATAAACCATAAACCCTAAATCTAAACTAGAGTATAAAAGGCTAATCAGTTATTTCTTCCATGGACCTGAGGATATCAATATTAGCACTAATAGTATGAAAATGTAACTTGATACTGAAACAACTATTCAAAGTTCCTAGAGCTCGTTGTAAGGCTTTTTTCAAAACTTGTTGTTGGACTTGATTAATTGCTCTTTATTAAAAAAAAAGAGTTTCATTTTTGTAATTTTCTAATTGTTCCAAAGTATTGCAAGTAGCATTAATCAAATTTCCTTTTTCTCATTCTATCCATAGTATCCATTCCCTCGATACTCATCTTCTTTGTTTTCCACTTTCTGTAATCTAACCTGAGCTCTTTCGAGCCATTCAATGGCTCCACTACGTAATTCTTCTAAATTTTGAAGAGTATTCAAGATCCTCTATTTTCACTTATCTAATAAATCTTTTAATGAAAGTAGATTATCTTCCATTCATTTCATAACTATAATATCTCTTCCCAAACAAAACATGAATCTTTCAATTCATTTAGCTCTCATGCTTAATTCTTGCTTTTATCTTTTCTTTGATTAATAAGCATTCCCTTATCTTTGAATGGAATGAGCATATCCCATCTTTTCTGATCTTATTCCAAGAAATTAAAACTGATCTAACATCAGAATCTTAGAAGGACTCTTTAGACCAGACAAAAAGAAAAATTGTGAACAAATTTGTTTCTTTATTTGTTCTTTATTTACATTTTCTTTCCAAAAAGAAAGAGATTTTAAAGAAGAATGAAGAAAATTATTTCTTCTTTATATGCAATGATAAATTAAATCAAAATCCTAATAAAATAGAAAGAGAATTGAATTGATTTATGAACTTCATTCTCATTATTATTAGAAGTGTGACTTTGGGTGATCAAATTATTAAAAGGTGTGAACGATTTAGATATCTTGGGTCCGTTGTTCAAAGCAATGGTGATATAGATGGGGAT